>CM037094.1:86300799-86545413 GCA_020916435.1 Oxytropis ochrocephala
GAAGATTTCTTAGTCAATATCGTTCATGGGGAAGAAGATGAAGATTCAATGGGGGAGAAGATGAAGATTTTTTGTTTTTTTATTTAATTTTTTATTTGTTTATTTCAATTTTTGTTTGTTTTAACTTTAAAAAAAAGAAATGATGATGTGTATTTGCCAACTCAATTAAATGTACCACATCATTTAATGAATTTGAGATGCCACGTCAGGTGTTAACTGCCAGTGTGGCGTCCGTTAGCTTAAACTGATGGCAGGGACCAAAATGAAACGAAAATAAAACATAAAGGACCAAATCGGACCAAAAAAATGATAAAGGACCAAGTGAAACCTAGAACAAAGATAAAGGACAAAAAGTGCTATTTAGCCTAAATAAAATTATCGTAATAAGAAAGAGAACAGACAAAATTGGGGTATAACACATAGATATTCATAGATTTTGTACAATTGTCATGGATATTCATAAATTTTGTTTGATTGATTGAGTTATGATATCATGGATTTGTAATTGTATTAGTACATTTGTTATGAAATATTAACAAGTCATGCAATTTATGTGTTATTTGATTGTTGAGAAAACGATATGGTTTATGAATTCTATTTATCTCTCCACTTAAAAAATGTGGCTATTTATCTCTCCGTACTTATTTGATTAGCAAGTCAAGGATTTGTAACCCTATACTATTTTATTATTTATCCCTCCACTTAAAAAATGTGTTAATTTATTGAATATAACAAATTCTCATAATAAAGGACATGAGTGAAAAAATATTTAAATTTTATTGCAAATGTAAAATGACAATCAAACTGTAACAGTTAAGTTTTGGTAAACAATGATCAATATGAAACCGAATGAGTACGTAAATACCAAAATAGCTGTAATGATATTTATTAGAGTCTCAAATAGGCATCAACTTATTGATAAAAAAAATAGGCATCAACTTCTTTTGTGCAAATAATTTAACCTGTGTAAATACCACTAGAGTATTTAACCTGTGTGATGCACGAGAATGGCAAATTTTGCTGGCATTCTCAGCATTCAGGGGATGACATGCAACACACATTATTTGTTCAAAATCCCAATTTTCAGGAACCGAAATGTGGGAGAATAAAAGTGCAATTTGAGATTGAAAGTGCCACTTCGATCATAACAGCATATACTTAAATATTGGAATTGATTTGGTGTGGATTGAGAAAAGACTATACATTATGCTTCACTTCATGAATCGGCCTTTATGCCTTTCAGAAGCTACTTCTTAATTATGCCTAAACTTAGGAGTACGAAAGGAATCAGCCTTTATATATGTGTGGTTGGAGTGTATAAAAGAACCAAGACAAATGGTAATATCACAACTAGTGATCTATGTTGAAAAACTAAAATTAATGGCAAGCCACTGCCACATGACATTTATAGGACTCTAACAGGATAAACTTTTTGAGAGTTTGGGTGAGTACCGAAAGCAACACCAAGATAATTAATCACCCACATCGCTAGTTTTAATCTAAATCAGGATCCCACTCACCGATCCCCCACTGAGCTGAACTTGGACTCTGACAACACTTGTTGGGGAGTTCGGGGGAGCACCCGAAGCAATACTGAGCTAGTTGCATGCCCAACAAAACTGATATAATAACTAATAAAGGAGTGAGAAATAACTAACCTAAATTCACATTAGACTTATCAATTGTCTTAGTGCTAACAATTATCATTTTCGGTAATGACAAATTTAAAATTTTTGATGAACTGTTTTCTTAGGTTTCTTAATATAAGAATGTTAAATTTTAATAGTCAAAAAAATCAAAAAGATGATTTTTTTTTGAGATTATCAAAAAGATATTTTAAGCTAAATACAATAAAGTTCAACAAATATAGGTTACTAATTTGATTGTTATGTTCTCAATAAGTTATTTCAACAAGAACTCAGAGGTTGTTCAGTAAGGGAAAAATAATATTAGGCTTCTCAAATCATAATATGCATAAGTGATTAAGTTACAAGCCATACAAGCTTAAACCTAATAGTCGCAATAAAAATGTGACAAGACAGAAATAAAAAAAAGCATAAACCTAATAATCAAAGTTTTAAATTGGATAAAAACAAGAAAAACTATCAATGATTTATTCCTCCAATCGGAAGAAAGTTTTCCTTATAAATTAACATCTGAGACCCACATTTTACCTTAACACCAAGCTCCTTAACCAGTTGGGTACTTAAGTCAAACAAAACTAGTTCATCATCTTTTTTTATAAAGAACATTATGCCATTCTTCCATGCTCCTATAGGTGCTTCAATGTCTGGCAAAGGCTCAACAATGTAGAGTTTAGTCCAGGATTCTTTCACACCGTTCGCCGCCCAAAATTGATATGTGAAAGGTAGTCCCCCATGAATACCATGAGACTAAAGAAATATACCCATTTAAATCCAGCAAATTAAATATTAAATTATCATCTACGTCTATAGATGCAGGTGTTGTAAAGAATGTCTCATTGCTCAAGTCAAATGATGATAAAAAATATGCTTCTTCATCTTCATGTGTTCCATTTATGCCGAACCCCCACCAATGGCACATCCCATCTATGTACAATCGTTCACCAGGAGAATAACATTGTGTAACAGAAGCGGGCTTATCGCCAACAACTGTCTTCCAAGAGTTATTTCTTAGGCTATATATCTCCCATAAATATTCTTTTAAAGGAATAGGCCTAGGAGTTGAAAGATTATACCTTTCGTCGTTTAAGAAAAACATTACAAACTGAATCAACTTATAGTCATCATTAACTTGGTCGTAACCAAATCCATGAATCACTGGGAAAGGGTCGAGCCAACGTGGTGCTGACTCATAATAAGGGCTAGGAGGAATTAACCTTAATTCATCGGTAGCTGGGTTCCATAATACAACTTTTCCAGGTTGTTGGTAGAGGCAAAGAATTCCAGTAATAGTACCACAATCAATAATTGTAAAGTTAGGTTCCTCTAGTTGAAATGGATTTGGCCAGACTAATCTGACCATACTCTCATACCATTCACAATATCTTGGAGTTAAACCTCCTCTATAGTGTTGTAGGATGAGAGATGTATCATCGAAGTAAGAATGTTGATTAGATATGAAATTTTTGCAAAATATGCTCAAAAAATTAGTATTTTCAAAGGCCCATGATTTGCGTACACATCCAAATCGCTTTACAGATTTTAGAGGAAGTTTTGATAGAATGGAGAACGCAAGATCATCATGAATGTAGTTTCTAACCTTTTCGCTTGTCACACCCACATATTTCTCCAATCCCTTTTGCAATTGTAACTCGACTAGACTCAAGCATACAATGTCAGAGCAAACACGGTTAGACTCAAGCATCTTTGAAAGAGTTGATTGAAGTGCTGCTACAAATATGTGATTGGGAGAGGGAGTAAATGGATGAATTTATTCTCCTAGTGATTTGCCTTTAATACTTTCAAATTTTAATTTCTTAATATTATAAAAGATTGATTGCTTTCTTAGTTGAGAAGTATCTATAAAAAACTTAATTGAGAAGTTATTTGCCTTTAATACTTTCAAATTTAAATTAATTAATATTATAAAAGATTGATTGCTTTCTTAGTTAGTATCTATAAAAAACTTAATTGAGAAGTTATTGTAAAATAGTTTTGAACACAAGTAACTTAAAATTGTAAATATCTTAATATATTTATAAAAATCACTTTAATCAGTCACAATTTAATCTATACAAAAAGGGTAGTCGATGAAAAGGAGTTATTAATTAAAAAATGCAGCGGATGAAAGAGAAACTAAGATCATAAATTTTTAAGTAAATATAGGAAAGAAAAAAATCAAACACGTCTACTATATAAGGAAGGATAAAAAATAAAAAAGTATCTGAATCAAATGATTATTAGGTGCCAATAATAGTTGGTTCGAGTGGTAATTAAATTCGGATCTCATCCTAAGGTCTCCAATTTGAATTTTGGGTGTCGTAGAGGAGAGGAGAACCACACGCCAAGTTCTCCCCTGTAGATTAGTCACCGACAAAATCGGTAGAAATTACGCATCAATAACATGGTACAAAATGATTATTAGGTGATTTTAAAGAAAAGACATTTATTTATGCACACATGCCAAAATATTTTAGTGGTAATAATTAGACTTTATTGCACTTTTGGTCCTTTATCTATGACTTTGGTATCATTTTGGTCTTTTATCTTCTTTTTCTTGTTTTGGTCACTCATATTTCATTTTGGTCCTTTTTTGATATTCTCCGGCCATTGACTTAACAAAGGTCACGCTGACAGTTAACTGCTGACGTGACGTCCTAATTGTCCAATCCTACGTGTCTTCGTTAAATGACATGGTCAATGGGGACCAAATTGAAACTGGAAAAAAACATAGGGGATTAAATTGACAAAAACACAAAACATAATCAATCACTCTCCATCTTTTTCTTCTCCGGCGAGCCTCCACATCCAATGTTAGAGACTAATTTGTCCATGTTTGAATATGGCAAGGACAAATTTATCTCTAAAAATTGTCAGAGTAAGTTGTCTAACGAGGAAATTGTAAGGGACTACAATGAATCTTTAGTGTTTTAACTCAAGCATGAGTAGTTGAACACACGCCCCCAAACTTATGTAAACCCATATAAAGTTACCCATTTTTTATCGTAAAGGAGCCTTTTTGTTACTCTATTATTTCATTTTTTAAGCTTTCTCCCCACCACTTTGTGCGTTTTTGAAGGTGCTTTTTTTTTTAGTCAAAGAGTTGGTGCAATTGTCATATATAGGGAAAATAGGGATTGTAAAGGGTGCACACCGAATTCGAACCTGTGTACCAATTAACTCGTATTTTACCCTAACTCTTTGAAAATGGTAAGATGATAAGAGTGGAAGCAAGGGAATTTCCTTTCCTCTATTTTATTTTATACCCTGTTTTGCTTCAGTTTCTATGTCTAACCAAACTTTCTAGTGTTGCCGTTGAGTGAATCTTGATTGATATTGTTTGTCCTTGATTTAAGATTCAGATAGTGTGAATGATTCCTTTTATCTTGTGTTTCAATGATTGCTTAACTTGGAGAGCCACAGCAATAAAGATTCGGATCTGGTGCAGTCATTCATTTAGAAGATCCTGTCCGTCCAATCTTGATATGAAACGATTTAGATTATAACTTATATTTTATATCTGTTTTTAATGTTAAATATATGAATGTGCGAGTTTTTCAACCCCACAATATTCGAATCCCCACAATAAAACTTACTATGAAATTGAATGTGGTGGCTCCAAAGTTAACAATAAGCTATTTTTTTAGGGAAATAAAATAAAGAGAGAAGAGTATGCTCCAAAATCCTTCTATATTTTGTATACTCTCAATTTTACACAAGATTAATAACAAAGAAGAAAAATAGATGTTTATATTGTGAACAAATATTGGAATTCATAGTCATAGGATATCTTTTCAACAAGATATGAAGCCTTGAGATTACCATTGATTTCCTTAGAGTCCCAGAAGTGGGTAACTGGTTGCAGTCACACCCACTCCACCAGTGTGAGTCAATGAGCTTTGATTTCTCCAATTCAGATGTAACACCATCGGGCTAGCTGTGTATATCCTCACCTGCATAAAGTGGTGGTAAATAAATAACCATTCTTATAATTAAAATAAAATGAATATCTATATATAGATATTGGATGAATCCCTGAAAAGAACAATACATTATTAATCATAATGCTGACCATTTCCTAGCTAGAAATTAGAATGAACCTTCAGTAATATGTTCATAATCAAATTCTTATGTAGAAATTGAAACGAAATTTTCAACTACCATGCATAATACAAGCATTGTACACAATAGTGGTCTACGATAGTTCTACTGAGTCGGAAGCAAAACTGATTGTCTGATTAAAGCAATCTATCGTGACGTGATTTGCAGACATCCAACTCATACACAAGGCAATGTCCATACCCCTCATGGGCAAGCAAATAAAATCTACCACAAAATTTCTATCTCCTATGGCAAGTAGAAAATTTTCACACAAAGCTTGGGTTTGGACACTACCTTCAGCAGCAGTTAAGATAGTAATCGGTTGAGGCAGCGGGGTTAAAGCCAAACCCAACTGATCAACGCATACTTGTGATATAAAACAATGAGTCGCACCAGAATCACATAAAATACTGATAGATTTATAGGAGAGAGATCACATACCCTTCAGCAAATTGTCTGAAGCCTTGGCCTTCTGAGCATCCAAGGTATAAACTCTCCCATGTGTTGGAGCAGTGTGTCCCGCCTCGTTCTTCTTCTTTTCTGGACATTCATGAATATAATGACCTTCCTTTTTGCAATAGAAACAAAGATTCGAACCAAAACGACACTCGTCTCGGTGGAACTTTCCGCATTTGAAGCATGCATTGGATTTAGGGTGATCATACTTTTGTACCTTCTTTCCCTTGTTAATGTTCTCCTAGCGCTCATATTTGAATTTGATGGCCCAACTCCTTTCTTATCTTTCTTCCAGTATTCCTTTTTTTCTTCATACAACCTGTTTAGGTCGTCCTCTGCTACATAGGCTTGTTGTACTAAAGGGGCATAAGTGGTGAAAGTATAGGAGCTAAAACCTTGAGCCACTTTGTACATTTTCATTTTCCACTCATCATTAGGTGCATACCTACCCAACTGTTAAAACTGAGACAACTCCTCAAACTTAGCGGTGTACTCCCCTATAGTCATGTTGCCTTGTTTGAGAGCTACAATTTATGCCTGCTTGTTCAATTTCTTCACTGGAGAAAAATAGTGCCCAAGAAACAATCCTCTAAAATTAGCCCACGTAATGGGAGTCCCCTGATTCACCATGAGTTCATGAGCATTAGTTCACCATGTTTGCGCTTCTTCTTCAAGCATATGAGCTGCAAAGATTACTTTCTCTTCTTCACTACACTGAAGGGTCCTGAAAATCTTCTCCATGGAATCAATCCAATATATGGATGACATCACATCAGCTCCTCCCTTAAAGCTTGGCGAATTCATCTTTTGAAAGCGGAAATAAGCTCAGTTAGGATCTTCGATCCGGAGGTGGCGGCATGTTAGGTTGCTGATAAACTTGTTGCTGAAATTGCATCATATCTTGCATTATCTTTTCCTGCATTTCCATCATATTCTGCACCCATGCAAAGTGCGGATCGATTGGTTGGTTGTCCCTTGATCCTCCTGCCATAATTCTGCAAACAATGAACTAAGTATTGAGTTGATCAAGCTCAATGTCTCTTAGCATAATAAGAAGAAAGATAACAAAATTACTCAATGAATGAATGGTGTTTGGAGTGAAGAAGATTTCAGTGGAAAATGAGCTTTTGAGGGTTTGCAAGTCTCTCTCTCTCTATTCTGATTTTGTGAATGAGTGGGGTGTGTGTGTGTGAGAGTGCTTTTGTGGGAATGTGGGAATAGAGTTAATGTGTTGGTGTAAGTTAATGAAGAGTGGGTTCAGAGGGTATACAAAATGGAGTGAATTCCTAAAGTCTTATTCTATTTGGTGAGTAGATCATGTCTTTGCTCCCTAAATAAAATATTATGTATCTATATATATTTAGTATTCTAAACAACTTAACAAAAATTATGCTAGTGCTTCAGCGGTAATGATCTTGTTTTTTGACTTCACTTTCGTGGGTTCGAACCTCTTTAGACACGTTTTATGTCGTTTTTTTAAAATTTGAATAGAGATATTTTAACATTTTAATTTTCTGTGCAAAATATAAAAAATAAGACTCGAACCTTGGACATATTAGTCATCATGCAAGATGATTACCATTACAGCACCAACAATTTTATTGAGTAGTTACATATAGTTTTATATATTACGTGTTATTTCAATATAAAAACGTCACAGTTTTTTTTTTTGGAAATCATTCAACCAATTTTTGGTACTCTCCATAGCTATTACATTCTCTTTTTTTAATATAACTATACACTCTTTTTATTATAAAGAGAAACTCAATGCATAAGTTTTTCATGAGTTTAATTTTAGTAAATTAAGTTTTACATGTATGAAATTTATATGTCCTGAAAAATTGAATTTTTTTTAATCGAGATCAAATCAGTGGTCATGTGGTTCAGGGGCCTCATTTTAAAAATTTGAACAGAGCATTCAAATTATTTGGGACGGCTCTATAATTGATACACACACCTTATTACTTATACACTACCCAATGCAATTTATTTTAACAAATCAACAATTATACCATTCAATTCACTCAATAGATCACAAAACACTCAATCAAGTGGATTAAAATCAATAAAATAGAATCACTTAAATCATCAATCATAGCTCAATAGATAACAATTAAGTGAAAACACTTACTAATCTCAAATATTGCGATTAGCCAATTTGGGGATGTTACACTAACCGAAAATAATTGAGCTAAAGAAAGAACATTAGACCAAAACATCCTTTAGTTCCATTTTAATTGTCGATTTTGTAGAAGAATTTTGTTTTTAATTTATTTATCACTTTAATAGTTTCAAAGTTACATTAATTATATGTTTCTCAATTATACCCTTAACTATTTGTTATAGAGGAAACAAAAATATGATGAGTAATAAACAATTAAAGGTATAATACAAGAAATACTTTTTTTGACTCAATACAAAAAATACTTGTAATTTTATCTAAACCAACAAAATTCATTTATTTCATTGGTTTGTGTAAAACAACCTTAAAAGACATATAGAAAGAAATGGAGGTAGTATTTTCCTTGCAAAAAGCCAACCCAACAATATTTGATAAGTGACAGCAATTAAAACGAATCAATTCATTTTTTCCGTGTTTAAAAGTTCCATTTCTATCTTTAACCTTAACCTTTGAAATTGAATGATTTCTCAATATAGCAAGATTAATATTATAACTCTTTTTAATGGATTAATTTTTTTTTATCTATCTGGAATTTTAAGTAAAAGAAAATATTTCTTAGCAAAAAATATAAGAAAGATAGCAAAATTAAACACATCTACTATGTAAGGAAGTAAATATAATTCTACCTTTTTTTGAGAAATCAAGATAATATGTGTATTAAATGATTATTAGGTGATTGTAATGAAAATGCACTATTGTAATTGTAACATGGGGTGCATGATTCACAGCAAGCACACCTATGGTTACTGGTACAACGCCAGAATCTGCCACTAGCAGCGAGTGCACATCAGCAGCGCTGGTCTAGACCTCCTGCAAGCCGCAAGAAGTGCAACATTAACGGGGCTTGGTTCGCGGAGCAGTCGCGATGCAGTCTTGGAATGTGTTTACGGGATTGTGACGGCCGATTTCTCAAAGCAAAAACAATTTGGTTTTATGGCTTCTTGAAGCCACAAGAGATTGAATGAAGTAGTGGGTTTACTAGAGGCTCTTCGATGGTTGATTCAGCTGGACATTCATGATGTTGACTTAGAGCTTGACTGCAAATCTATAGTTGACGCCGTCAACGGTGGTGTGTGATTAGCCAATGAGTTCGGGGCCATTATCTCTTCCTGCAAGGAGACTTTCTCTCATTTACATAACTGTTCACTTAGTTTTATTCAGTGACAAACCAATTGTGTTGTTCATAGTTTAGTTAGGGCAGCTCAATGTTTTGCTAGTCACCATGTTCATCATTTTATTCCACGTTGTATTAAAACTATTTTAATGAATGAAATGACCTAATGAAAAAAAAATGTTGTAAAATTGAAGAAACTAAAAAGAGTTATTCATTATATAAAATTATGTAAGTAAGTAATCTCTTTACTAGTCCCTTAAAATTTGGGCCCTAATTTACTTGAGGTTTGAGTAAATGTAATTCTACATAAAAAGTCATCCTTCGAGATTTTGATATGTAAATTTGAATAATTTTTATATCAAATTTTTAAAGTGCAACACTTAGAAACCTAATATTTTACTTGTTCACAACTTGGCTAGTTTAATTTTTATAGTACAATTGAGAAAGGGATAGTAGACAGAGAAAGAGAGTGAGAGAGAGAGAGGAGAAGAAAGAAACTTAATAGCAGCAGAGGGGAATAATTTTGAGAGGGAATAATTTCCATACATTAATTATCATCCCATATTCTCTAGTCCCACTATCCTATCTATCTATACATAGTATGATTTTTCTTTCTATTTCAACTAACAAATATAGCATGCTGGTCTCTCATTTCCTTCAGTCTTAATCGCATCCGGACTATGATCATATGAAAATAATCAAGAAGAAAAGAAAGGAAAGGTGCTATTTGATAATCAGAAAGACGTGATAATGTCATTAATCCCAAAGTTTCTTAGGACATCCATTTTGGGACTTTAGCATTTTCCTTAGCTATTATATAAAGGATGGAAGACAAGGAAGGAAGGGGCATCAACCATGCATGCATAATTATCAGAATTTCTCTGAATCTCTGTAATGGAACTCAATTAAGTAAATGAACAACTACAATCAATGAGAATCTAGAAGCTGTTTGCATAGTAGTTAAACGAAAAGAATTGAAACAATAGGAAGAAGAAGGAGTCCAGAGAGAAGGAGAGAGATATTACATCACAATATTCATCAATGCTTAGTTCTATTACCCTCCTTACTTCTTATACTCCCACTCATGTAAAAACTCTCAACAATCCTAACCGTATTGCTGCTGTGAGCTTCTCCTTTTGGTCCCACTTCATTTTGGCTTTTAGTCCACGTGGCATTTCTAGCATTTAAGTTCATTACAATACCATCCCCTTTAAAAAGCAACCTTGTCCTCAAGGTTGAAGTCAAGATAGTAATGTTGATTGAGGGTAGAAATATTTCCCATGTCTTCAAATTCCCTATAAGAACAATAATATTTGCACCAAGCAAATTAACTTGTGAACCACAACCCCAAAATCCAAACAGTGACATCTCCACCATAGCCGAAATCGCCAGTTTGCTTGAGGTAGTGGTACTCAATAACTTCACTGTTGTAGAGGTAAAAACAACATAAAAATAGCTTTGTTTAAAGAGTTGAATCACTGAAATAGCAGTGCACGCTGTCCTTTGAACAACAGCTAGAGGTACAAATAGCACAAGCAAAAATTTGAGGTTGCATCTTGTCATCAACAATTGTGCAAAAGCGTGGAACCAAACTAATGCGGCTCATATCAGAAGAAGAACTCATAAAAGGAGAGCAATTAACAGCCTTTTGGTCACCACACTTTTCCACCATCTCATTCCCAGATACAAATGTCACCTTAATCCAGAGAGCAAAGCAAGGCTCTACAGCCAAACTTTCAACCAAATAGAGCAAAGCAAAATGTGCTTCCCATTCCTTCATTTGCAAGCCTCCAAAGAGGTCATTTGCCTTGCCAAAACTGACACACAGGATCGAATTTAAGGCAAGAATAATGATTCCAATGGGGCAAGCATATCCATTTAGCAAGTGCAATCCTCAGTATAAGAGCCTCTCGGTCAGATTCTCGTATTCATGCATCAGAACCGTATGAATTCCCTTTATAATGCAATATTCTTCAATGCCCCAAATGCAACTAATATAACTGAACTCAATTGGAAGTTTAGATGCGGCAACGGCGACGACGGTGCAGCCATGCCTATCCGGTGGTTTAGGTGGCGGCAAAGGGATTGCCACCGCACGATATATCAAATCGGGTGGTTTCGGTGTTGGGCGTTTGAATGGAGTGTCGAAGACACCATTAAACTCATAACCACGGTAATGACCAATCCCAAAGAATTTCAAAGTAGCATGCATATCAATTACTAAATACCCGGTGCATGGGAATTAAGAGTCACAATGATTAGCATAAGCTACTTGGCTTCACATCCAAGTGGTCCTCATATTTAAAAATACCAAAAGAGAGATCCAACACCCCTCTAAGCAAAGCCTTACGTGCATATATGGTCCTTAGTTGGATAAATGGATTAGGTGATGAAGCCAAGGGAGAAGGTACCACAATGAAAATGATTTCCTCATGGTTTTTAGCACTCAGCAGTTCCATTTCCCACATTCTTGAAGCATGAGTTCTTTTCCCAACCTCAACAACATTAGCAAACTGGTGCAAATAAGGAACAATGGAAAGATAATATAGTCCACATTTGTATTGCATTAGGTCCTTCCCCAAATGCTCATGAAATGCCATATCAATATCATGCATACTACCAGTTGGACTCATAAACCTTCTATCTACAAGGCTTGCTGCACCTGCACTATCTACCTGTTGTTCTTTAACCACCCCAAATCACACTATCAAGGTAATTCCACGTGATCCCCAATTTAGGAGCAACAACCTCAACCATACCTATTGTTCCAATATCATACAGAGCCAATGTAAACCAATCCTTGTTTAAAGATTCTAAATGCCATGAATAACATATTTTTGAAAACGAACACTCTTGTTCATCTGCATAAGCTTTGCAGTGTGCATAACTAGCACTGTGATTGAGCGTTTCATATCTACGTTTTTTCAAACAGGTGGTGGGTGTGTTGTCCTCTTTACCCAAATTCACACTATTACAACAGCCAACCAAATTATCAGGAGGGACAAACCTAGAATCTTGTTGAATTCCAGTTATATCAACCTTTAAATTACCATATACAGACACCAGCACTATCTTGCAGTCATCAAAAAATGCATCTGAATATACACATTGCTTTATTCTAGATTGATTTACCAATAAACTTGCAATGTCTAGATCAACAGGCACAACAAATTTTAGAGACAAACCTCGATCGATTCTTTGCTACATCGTGATGTATCCTCTGCGATTCATCGATTGCACCTTCTGTGATTGAGGCGGATCCAAGGTTCCGCCCTCAAGAACACCAATCCGCGAAGTCTTATGCTCTATGCAAGGTAAACATTTGTTCGACTCTATACGATCTTCGTTCCACGCTTCTGAAACACCATGCAACAAATCGGATGCAGAAAGATTAGCGTTCTTCATTTCCAAAGCATCCATATCGTCTTGCAATTGTGTTGCCGTCATCTCGTCTGTAATCTGTTCCGTGTACGATTTCAAAGCATCGACATCCAGCGAGTCTGAAACCTCAATTTCCTCTTGCATCTGGCCTGGCTGTCGCATGATCTCTTTAGATGAGTTCGCATCACCACGGAGAGAGCTCAAAGATAAATTGTGCCGTTGAAGTAGAATTTCAAGGTTAGCAAATATTTGTTCAAAAAGTGCTTCAGTTCTACTGTGTGATTTCTCCATTGACGCCATAAATCTGTCAGTGTTTGCTTCTATATTATCCTTACATGTGTGCTCTACCATGGTGACAATGAAAGCACCAATGTAATGGAACTCAATTAAGTAAATGAACAACTACAATCAATGAGAATCTAGAAGCTGTTTGCATAGTAGTTAAACGAAAAGAATTGAAACAATAGGAAGAAGAAGGAGTCCAGAGAGAAGGAGAGAGATATTACATCACAATATTCATCAATGCTTAGTTCTATTACCCTCCTTACTTCTTATACTCCCACTCATGTAAAAACTCTCAACAATCCTAACGGTATTGCTGCTGTGAGCTTCTCCTTTTGGTCCCACTTCATTTTGGCTTTTAGTCCACGTGGCATTTCTAGCATTTAAGTTCATTACAATCTCTCTCTCTCTCTCTCCTTCTTGGTTATACTTCTCTGCAACTTTGATCCCCTCCTAGCCATCAACCATGCCAAAATCAAGAGCCATAACTGTCTTTGTTACTGTTCTATTTCTATTATTCTCCAACATTAGTTCAACATCAGAAGATGGCCGCAGTCGTTCAAGAAAGAGGTCACCACCACCTCCTCCATCACCTCCACCACCTCCTCCTCCAACTCCTGCTTTTGAGCTTTTTGTGCTAGCCTTGACATGGCCAGGATCATACTGTGTGCTCAACACATGCGGCGGGGGCAATCGAAAAAACTATCAGAATGATCCTGAAACACATGCGGCCAGCACAAAAAGCTCAAAAACAGAAGTTGGAGGAGGAGGTGGTGAAGGTGATGGAGGAGGTGGTGGTGACCTCTTTCTTGAACGACTGCGGCCATCTTCTGATGTTGAACAAATGTTGGAGAATAATAGAAATAGAACAGTAACAAAGAGAGTTATGGCTCTTGATTTTGGCATGGTTGATGGCTAGGAGGGGGATCAAAGTTGCAGAGAAGTATAACCAAGAAGGAGAGAGAGAGATTCAGAGAAATTCTGATAATTATGCATGCATGGTTGATGCCCCTTCCTTCCTTGTCTTCCATCCTTTATATAATAGCTAAGGAAAATGCTAAAGTCCCTGTTCCGGAGTGGGCCAAAAGGCCCGAAAAGAGTAGTCTGGAGCAAGCGGACCTTCGGAGCACTACATGGGCCAGCGACCCATCTCACTGTGGCCGGCCCAATAAGGCCCAGGCGAACAGCCTTGCAGCGCAAGTCTCGCTCCTGGCCATTGCGCATCATTCGGCCAGGGCACCCTTCCTCAACAGTATAAATACGCCACTCGCATGTGGCTTCAGGTACGTTTTCCTACCCAGTGATACCTCGCTCGCTAGCACACCTCTGACTAGAGCGTCGGAGTGTCTTTGCAGGTACCACCCGAGGTGCTCTCAAGACCGGTCCTTATTCCTCATCAACGACCAGACGAAGGAGCAACGAACGACGTCCACACTTGGTGATCAAGGTACGATCGGTCCCAAAATGGATGTCCTAAGAAACTTTGGGATTAATGACATTATCACGGGAGGAAAACATATACAAAAAGTGTCCTAGTGTGACACCATGTCCAGCTAGCGTGTATTTGCCATACTAGGTAAGTATCCAAATAAATAAAAAGTGTCCTAGTGTGACACCATGTCCAGCTATTGTTCGTTTAATAATTAAATAAAATGGGCTGATCAATGACTCCATGAGTTGGATGTTAAGTCTAACAAAATATGAGCAAGTCCATGAGACTATTTGACATGCAAAATGTAAAACAAAAAAACTGAAAAAATAGATATAACATCATATAGCTAATGCAGAATTAGGAATGGAGAAGTGTATACTATAGGAATTTGTGTGTTGAGTTAAATAACTTATAACCTACTATATAATAAAACTTGCATTAAATTCCTTATTTTGAGACACATTTTCTATGAGTTGAATGTAAAGTCTAACAAAATATGAACAAAATATGAGCAATTCCATGAGAAAATTACTAATGTATGCTATAGGAATTAGGAATGGAGAAATGTATACTATAGGAATTTGTGACTTGAGTTAAATAACGTATAACCTATATAGTAAATCTTGCATTTAATTCCTTATTTTGAGACACATTTTCTATATGCATTTCTTATTCTAAGACACATGATTACCTATGATGAGAAATTCTTCTAGACCAAATCCATCCCTAAGACTATGTATATGATTTATATGCATTGGACTAATGTTCTTATTCTAAGGCACATTTTGATTAAACGGAATTTAAAAAAAAAAAATTGTCATCAAGGTTCCTATGGTGTTTCACTAAAATTAGAAGTGTTTGGGAGTTGAAGATAAATCTGATATCAGTAGCCAAGACAACAAATATATTAGTGAATATGTGCCAGCATCCAGACTTGCCAAATCAATAAAATCAACTCGATAAAATCTCAAATTTACTTAAACACACTAATACAAACTCAGAAATATATTAGCGGAATACTAAAATTTGTTGGATAGATTGAAAATTATTACACAAATTAAAGAGATAGAAATCATGACAAAATTAAAGGCAGTAAACATAGTTGAGATGCATGTAAATTATAGAAGCCCATACCATTCTTTTAAATGGTCTATAGATGAAAAAAATGCTCACCTAGGAGTTAAGGATCTGTTGGAGAAGTAATATGACACCCATATCTAGAGGTTCCTGGTTAAGGGCTTTTGCTTCCTCTTTGTATTAAACTCCTTATGAATCAGTCTCTCTTTCAAAAATCATGACCAGAGCATACAATTCATAGCATATACCAATCTGCACAATACACACATCAATTGGCAGATGAAAGAAATGAAAGATATAGAATTTAGTATGAGAATTATAAGAAATTTTAAACAGCAAATTCATTGTTCATCTCAAAACTGCACATTGGGAGGTAGAAAGTAGGTCTTGTAGCTGCTTGTGTAGGCCTCCATGAGTTCTTCATTAATACAAACAAACATCTAATGTTATATATATGTTCTTTGATTCCTGAATAATCAATCGAGATGAATCCATTCTCTATATTTTCTCATTTTTTATAATTAAAAATTAACACCTGACATAAAAATGAAAGTTGTAAATGAAGGAAAGCCAAGAAAAATGATCCAATGTCAATGATCAATTTTATAACCGAGAAAATAACATGAACCAACAAATAGAATAAACACCTAATAACATCATAAGCTTCGGTCATCAACAAAGGGAGAAGTTACAAATAAATATAGTCCAAAACCTAACCTTACACATTGATAAATGAGAGGAGAAAATAACTCAATTCAAACATTGGCATAAACAAATTATCATTCTAAATTAATTTAACTTTACAATCCAAATGTTAACCTGCAGATACTTTCAGCTGAAGATCCAATAATCACTAACAAAGAGCAAGGATAATCTAGTATAGGGGGCAAAAAAATGCATACATGCAGATATATGAAAAACTATATGGCATTGGCTGGTAGAAAAGAGGCTCAAATGATTTTAGTAGAATCAAAAGACAGGGAATGAAAGACACCATGCTCAACCCAATGAGATTAGCCATTCTCAAATATCTCCTTCTGGTCTAGCTCCAAATGAGATTCACGATCAGTGTGATCATGGGTAGTAGTTTTGACTCATTTGTAAGGATCATCACTTCAAAATTAGCAAGAAAAGTCAATGGATATAGCATATCGCATCCATACTTGCCAAAGGTATAGTCTTAGTCCTATTGTGGAGAGTACTTAGAAGCACATCGTTACATACTTGGGAGCTCCTTGATACTCATCTATTCTTACTTTTTTGCAATTCGTTGTTCATTGGAACCTTAACTGCCTACAAATCTATCAAAGAAAAAGTGGGGGAAAAGTATACAAAATTTGGACACAGTTTTAAACTAATGTATACTTAATCACGATCTAGAATCATGCATTCTTGGCAAATTAATCATGCATTCTTAATCACGATCTAGAATCATCCATTTAGATCAGGATACTTTGATGCTTCCATTAAGCTCCATCCTGGCTTCACTACAGGAGTTATAACAAAAAAAAAAATTTTAAGTTTTGATTGATGGAAAGCTTAAACATCTATGTTCAATGTTATCCTGTTTGTGTAGTCACTTACTAATGAGTTGATTAATAATACTGCAAAATCTTTAGTTTTGTTTAAGAATCCAACCCCAAACAATAACAATTCACAAACTCCAAATTCATAATACTGCAAAATCTTTAGTTTTGTTTGAACCTTGGTGTGAGAAAGACATATAACATAAAATTGAGAGAAATTTTGCTTGAACGTAAGTGTGAGAAAGACATATAACATAACAATAACAGAGATTTTGCAATAGCAATAACCAACACAATGTTCCTAACCATAAATTTAATGCAGAAATCAAGAAAAATTAAATCTGATGACATTGAATAAAAGATGAACCTTGGAAACTGGGTATACCTCACAGAATAATTTCCATTATGGCAAAATAAAAGAAGGGAATTAACTTTTACATACCGACAAAACATAACATGAAGTTAAAGCTGAAGGATTATTTCAAGAGCTTCTCCAAAATATGGTTTAGTCACGCAAAATATGTAACCAACGTCGCCAGTTTTGTTGGCTGGACTAAAATTCTCAATGGCCTTTCTTAAGCTTAGTAGGTATAAATCTTAACATCATGGATGCCTGAAATATCTGTCCAAATTGAATTTAATTAAAATCTAACACTAAAGGTAGGTTTTTCAATGTAAAAAAAGGAAACAGGTCATGATTGAAGGATATATCAAAAAGTGAATGTCAAGATTTTAAAATAGACTATGCATCATAACAACAGCAACACCTTGAATCAAAAGATGCAAATTCTCAAACACCTTGAATGCACCATTCTAATGATTTAATTTTGGTTTATTCATAAAACTAAAACTAACTCTTCTGTTCTTCACTACTGCAACAGCAACATAACTTGAAATCAAAATGAGAGAAGGAATGGGGAATAGTGTCACCTTAATTTCTTCTTCTTCTTCTACCTCTGCGCCGAAGTTGTCACCGACGCACGCCTATGGCCTATCCATCTCTCCCTTTCGTCTTCCTCGCGCAACCTCTAACCCACAACCTCTTCTCTCAAACTCTTTCGATTTTTACCCCTTTTCAGTTTACCCTTTCTTCATATTTCTCTCTGTTCTGCGTTTCATCCTCTCTTAATTTTTGTTCCTATGGCAAGTGGTTTGAGTGTGTGAAGTGTTTGTGTGTGTGAAGAGTGCATGTCAGAGATTATGAAAGAAATGGATTGGATTCAATGTACTTACTACAATATTTGGTGAAAGACTTGAAAGGAAAGAAGAGTGAAGATGAAGAAAAACAGCAAAACTCACCCCGTGGAGAAGAGAGAAGGGAGCATAACAGGGAATAGTCAAACTTGATCAAAAAGAAGGAAAAAGAAGCCAATAAGAAACTACATGTGGCCCGGTCAACAAAAAAAAAGAAACTACATGTGGCCAAATATACCTGAAACATATTCTTTGCAAATATCTTCACTACTCCTATTAATCAAACAATGTTGCGTATGTACTGTTTGATTGAACAAAGCAGCAAACCATCAAATGGCGGCTAGATTAGCTTAGTTGGTAGCAGGACCTACTTGGATCCTACGTGGCACAAATGGCGGCCATCAAATGGCCAGAAAATTAGAGGGAACCGAGGGTCTGGGCGCCATGGGGTACTGTAGATCTTAGGTGGAGAGTACCTCCGGATGTAAATTTTAAGATAGGGAGGAGAATAGGGGTTGTTTTGAAATTCTTTTTAATTGCAAAATGGTCCTTTAAGTGTAGCTATCTATAATGAGACCTCTAACTTATATTTTGTCTAATATTACCCTTGACAAACCTTATCTATAAGAAGGAATCATAATTATATCAATCATAAACAAACTTAAAAACATTATATATATATATATATATATATATATATATATATATATATATATATATATATATATATATAGGTCATTAACTTCTTGTTGCTTTTCTAGACTCCCAACAAGTGTTATCGTGAGCCATAGTTCGGTTTGGTGGAGGAGAGGAATGGGTCTTGGTTTAGATCAAGTCTAGTGATATGGGTGATCGGTTTGTCAAGGGGAGATCGTCGAGTATTCAAGTGTGAGTGGTTAGTCTCACATCAACTAAAAACGAGCTAAATTAAGGTATATATATATATATATATATATATATATAATGCAATGCAGCAGTAGCTTAAAAATAACATGAAAGCCATCGAAGAAAATGATGAATAAAAGGTACTCTTTCATAATATCATTGATCGATGAAGAATAGTACATATAAGGTGCGTTTGATTCGCTAAGCAGTAAGAGTTTAGACTGGATAACTCCAGTATATCCCATTTGATTTGAAAATTATTCACAGTACTGGACAGAAATGAGGACAATGGACTGGACAAATACCCAAATTCATGTACCTCACAAAACCACAGTACAACTTTTTGTCCTACAGTCCAACTTCCTGATCACTCAAAAAAATACCAAAATATTATTTTTATTTTTTATTTTTTATTCAATAATTTTTTCTCTCTCCTATCTCATTCTCTCTCTCTCTCTCTCTCTCTCTCTCTTCTATCCCATTCTTCTCAATTCTTTTCTCTACCTCTCTAATATTTTCTCATCTCATTACCTATCTCCTTCGTCTCTTTTTATCTCCCCTATCTACATCTCTCTTGAATATTCTCATCTCATGACCTCTCTCCCTCATCTCTCTCCATCTCTCTCTCTCTCTCTCTTCCATTTTCTCCATCCTACATTTTTCTTTATAATTTTTTAATTACATTATAATAAATGTTATATAAAATCATTATAAACATTTGAAAGATAATTATAGTAAAATTTACATTTTTTTGCTTTTGCTGTCCATTGTTCACCAAACAATGTACTTAACAAAAGCTTGTCCAGTGCTGTCCAGTCCAGTACTGTCCTGTTTGCAAATCAAACAGACCCATAGCAAAGCATGACTGCTAAAAGACTGAAATGTAAATCGTATAGCTAAGGAATCTAAGGGAAATAAAATACAGCTGTCAAATCTAAAAAACTAACGGTAAAATATTTTCAAAGATATGGAGAATAGAACCTTCTAGCAACCAATGACTCATCATGGTATCCAAAGAGAATATTCCTCAATCATGTGTATCATCATCATTCACATTTTCATCATTGTGTGCCAAGTTACTGATGTGTCCTTCATTAATTCTCACTGTCTCACCATCGGGCGCCAATATCTTGTCACAATGCGCCTTGGTACTAGACCGTGTGCCACTCCTCATAGTTGTGCTAGCACAATGCTTAGACACATGCGCCAATTCCTTAGTCTCTTGCGCCTTAGTAGCTGCATCAATGCCAGGCGCTAATGTCTCAGCATTTGGCGCCTTAGCAGCCATATCAGTCTTTAACTTTAACATCCCCTCGCAAGATGGACGATGATATATGTTGATCATGCCAAGCTTGGAAATGAAAGGAACAAATGCAATTGGAGGTAGTGCCTTTGTAAAAAAAATCGGCAAGTTGTCCTTGATTTCACTGGAAGTAGTTTTAAGGTACCATCTTGAACCTTCTCTCTAACAAAGTGGCAATCGATTTCAAGATGCTTAGTTATTTCATGAAAAACAAGATTAGCTGCTATGTGTATAGCACTTTGATTATCACAATAGACAACATGTGCTCTGTCACATTTGATCTCCAAATCCTTGAGAAGAAATAATAGCCATTAAAGCTCACAAGTTGCAGTTGATAAAGCTCTATACTCAGCCTCTGAAGATGATCTTGATACGGTTTGTTGCTTCTTTGTTCTCCATGATATTAAAGATGATCCCAGAAAGCAATAGCCAGTTACAGACTTCCTTGTGTCTAAACAATTGGCCCAATCAGAATCTGAAAAACCAAATAATTGAGTAATAGAATCCCTTGGAAAGAATATTCCTTGACCAGGACTTGCTTCTTAAATAGGGTTTCTGCTTTTAAGGTGTGGGCGTTGGGGTTTGACATCCGGTGGTGATCGAACTGGCAATCGAGTGTCCATAAATAGCATTTTTGCCGCTGCGACGAATCAGCCTCAGATGCTGGTTTTTTTATGTAAAAGGAAGGTTTTTTTAAACAAAATAAATAAGAAAGATAATAAAATTAAACACGTCGACTATATAAGGAAGTATAAAATACAGTACTTTTTTTTTGAGAAACCGATATAATATGTGTATTAAACTATGAAGCCTACTTCAAAAAAGGCAACGTATCTGTGTTGGATACGTATCCGATATCGATACACACCCAATAATTCCCGATACGTACCCAAAGAGTATCCAATAATTTTTTAATTTTTTTTAAAAAGTTCCACTCGATACTTTTTAGTTACATCTTTGATACTTCTTACCAACTAAGAATACTTCTCTGATACATTTTCGATACTTCTTAACTTTTAGATACATTTTTGATACTTCTCAGTCAATAGTATTTTAGTTAGTAATTATCGCACTCCTCAATATTTAATGCAAGCTCCTCAACTGACTATTCGGATTAGACGGTTTCAGGTGGTCTCAGTTACTTGTCTTGTTGTCCACTTCTACTTTTAATGACTAGTCACTTATACATAGGTGTGTCGGTTGTCCTCTTCCTTTAACCCATATATTTTTTGTGATTTTTTTATCTATTTGTGCAGGGTTTTTTTCATCACTATAAAATGTAATATTTCTGTTTTTCATCTTTGTTTTTTTCTATTTGCGTTTCTATTTCATTTTATTTTTTCTGTTATGTTTTTATATATTTAAATTTTAATTTATTTTGTAATTAAAGTATCTTAACTGTGTCGTATCTTGTCCCCCAACTTTTTTTTCACGAATTTAGTCCCCCTTTAATTTGGTCAAAATTAGCGCTAAGTTTTCGGTCAATTATTCTACGTGGCACCTGAAATGTGGCTGCCATGTCAATTAATGAGCCACATAATAATGCTATGTAATTAATAAAATATTAAAACTAGAAATAAATTACAAAATATAAAAATAAAATTAATTTGGTTCCCCAACTTTTTTCCCAATTTATAAAATCCTAGTCCCCCTTTAGTTTGGTCAAAAATAGCGCTAAGTTGCCAGTCAATTATCTTACGTGACGTAACACATAGACATGCCAAAATGGATTTTATATTAAAATTTCTTATTTTTATTTTAACAATTTTTTAAATTATTAGTTATTATTTTATAAATAACACTTATTTTATTCTTCCCCTTTCTACCCTAAAAGCAGGTGATTTTTCTTCTTATTTTCTTGAAAAAATGAACAAATCAGTCCCTGATCTTTTTGGGAAAAATTAGTCCCTAGGTCTTCTACAACATTGAATCTCTGAAAAATGTCAGGGACCAGTTTGGGTCTTTAATCAAAAAATTATGTCATAAAAATAATAAGGGTAAAATTGACTAAAAAATGAGACACTATAAATTATAAGCTAAAACGCTACTTGAAATATGCTTCTTGAAGTAGCGTTTCAAAAAACGCCATAAGCTAGCTAACTAAAAAATGCTAACCACAACTGGTTGCCAAACACATCTAAATTTTATCAGCTGCTATCTGCTAGTCAAATCCGCTATAAGCTAGCGGATTTGATTTGCCAAACAGAATTGAGAAATTAAAAAATTAATACACAATCAAATGAAATGAAATTTTAATTTTAATAGTCTAGTTTATTTGACTAGTTTATTGATCTACTTTCTCTTATTCCACGTTAGTTTCTAGTAGTTTTTTAAGTTTTAGGCAAAAACTTCCTATCACAAGTTGTCTCTAGTCATCACATTCTTACTTCTCCAGCTAATAACATAATTGTTCACAAAGTTGACAAGTATTCAATTACATATCCCTGTCATAGGGATAATTGTGGTGATGAGAAGACCACTCATTTCAGGCGATGAACATCAAACACATAATATGATAATGTTATATCATGTCTCTATCATATTCATATCTCTGTTATCTTTGATATCCCTTCATCTTGAAGATCAAATTTCAATTCCGAGTGAAATTTTATTATTGTTTGAGGTTGTGGTAAAAATGTAATTTCAATATCACGACAAAACAAACAATTGCATGTTGATACACGATTTGACCAAGGTAGAAATTTGGGATGAAAAAAAAAGGCATATGTGGGTACCCGCATGTATAACCTGAGACGGGTACGGGACGATACCTTAACGGGTATCCGCGAGTTGTATAAATAGATAATAAGATTGCCCGTCAATAAACGACGTATGGCTAGATATTGAGGTACTCGTGTCCGTGGGTACCCGTAACAAATATACTTATTTTAAAAAAATTCTATTATTATTGATTTTAGTGTTCTTTATCTTCTTTCTTTAACTACTATAAACTATCAAAATAATAATAAAATAAATGTGTAATAAAATACCTAATTTTTTATATGAATGAAGAGAAAAAAAATGGGGTTCAAAAAATTAATTTTGTTAATGTAGTATTTTAAGTTTTATTTAAAAGTATATATATTTTATTTAATATTAAAAGTATTGTGGATATCTTCGGATATCAAATTGGTCCGAAGCCTGCGATGACGAAGCGCAAGGAGACAATACCCATGAAATCCACTATGCGGGTACATCTCTAGTGGGTAATTACTACACGTGCTCGTCTCGCTCCGCCCTGTTTACATCTCTAGTAGACAAATTAATTAGATACATTAACTCCATGATCAAACAGTTTCACTCTTTTTTTTTTGGTTACATCACACACAGCTTTACCCTATATATTCGACCTTGTTTTTTTTTTTTTTTGCATATATTTGTAACTTTATTTTTCAGTTACAATTATTAAACATTGAGTCAGTAAAAACTATTAAACACAAACTCCTAGTAGTAGCAGTAAATGAAGACTTCCAATTAAGGTATTGTGTTACATGTGGGAACATGGGAAGAAACTTAATAGTCAGAAGGATTATCGTTGAATTTCCACATATTAATTATCTTTCACATCCTATCTGTCCATAGCATGTGATCTTTCTTTCTAATTCTACTAACAAATGAAAATAGCATTGCTGATCTCTCTTCTCTCCTTTCCTTGAACCTTCCTTGCTTTGGTTTATTAGTAACAACCTCGATCAATTGTTTTTCTGATCATGTGGACCCTCTACAATTTTCTATCATTAAACCTAAAATAGCATCAAGACTACATCATATGACCGACCCCTGCATCAGGTATCTGTTTTGAGTAAAAAAAAAGAGTCACAAAGCTTTCTATTAAATGTAGATGCCATTAAGTGTGCTAGGTATAATAACCGGGGCTAGGTAAATATCTCAATATTCATGATTCTCTTTTATCTTTATTTATTTATTTACTTTTGTGATGAAAACTCAATATGATCTCTCTTTCCCTTTATTATCAATTAAAGGGATGAAGAAATTTTTTAGATGTTAACTCCATGTATTAGACAACTTGCGCTAACTTTATATGTCTAAAAAATTGCAATTTTGAATCCTTGTTTTTTATTTGTAATTTACAATTTTTTTTACAACAAAAAATTGCAATTTGTAATTTATAATTTAATTTTTGGCATATGAGCTGTGAAACTTGTCTACTAACTACTAGTAAAAGTACATGTTTTTTTACTGACAAAAAGGTACATAGGCATTTACAATTGAGTAAACCCTTAGTTTTACAAAAATGTTATTCAATTATTGTTAATTTTATTCCTAACTAGGTGTTGTGATTAAAGAGATAGTAGGAGTTAAAACATTTAATTTGTTGTTATTTTATTAGAGATTTTACTCAATTCTAAATCAATGTATTTTTCTTCTTCTTCTTATGTCAAAAATAACATTTAATTAAGAATTAGAATTGGATTTAGAATTGAGTAAATCTCTAAATCCATGTCTTTTTCTTCTTCTTCTTATATGTCATAAACAATACATAGAGATTTACTCAATCTTTTTTGAAAAAACATATAGAGATTTACTCAATTCTAAATCCAATTCTAAATCCTTTTAATTAAGAGTTAAAATTAAGAGATAGTAGGAGTTAAAACATTTAATTTGTTGTTAAAAGGATTTAAAATTAAGGATTTAATTATAGTAGGAGTTAAAATTAAGAGATAGTAGGAGTTAAAACATTTAATTTGTTGTTAAAAGGATTTAGAATTGAGTAAATCTCTAATACAATATCTCTCTCATTTTTTTGGTCATTATGACCCTGATTATTTTTCTTAAGTTCCTTCTCTACCCTCTTTTAAATTAAACTATACACAATTTTAAATCTCTATATTTTTAGTGTCATTTAATAGTTATCGGTTAGTTTAACAGCTAGTTTTACTAAACACATGATGTTGTATCGGCTATTCAATATAGCTCATTCGCTATCTACTACTTTTTACCAAACAGAATCAAAGATGAGATGAGAAAGCACTCATCAATAGCTTTTTTTGTAACTATATCACAATAGCTTTTTATTTGAGAAAGCACTCAATAGCTTTTTTGTAACTATATCACAATACAGACACTGGCGGACTCAGGATCCTGAGTTAGGGGTGCCAAAAAATTCATTATCAAAAATATTGGTTCAAGGAGTTGTTTAATATTTTATTTTTTTACAAATATCCTCACTTAATTTACTAAAATTAAGGAATTAAGTGATCTAACTCTAAATTTATTTAAGAATAAATCGTCAAATTAGTGTCTAAGTTTACACATCATTTCTCATATTTAAGTCCTAAAGTATATAAAAAATAAGAAGTAGCCCATAAAAGTATGTGACGTTGGTAAAATTGCTTCCTAACGTTCACGACCAGACTGAACGCTATGTTGAACCCCCGGTAATTAGGATAACTCCCGAGGGATTGGGCACTGCATAGTCAGAATCGGCAAGGAACGCAGACTCGACAAGAAGCGCAACATCATAAAATTGACAGTATGCTGGAAGGCTGGTCCGATCTTATGACGCTCGGTACCTGAAGGATAGTCAGTTAGCGTATATTAATGTAACAATTATCATTACTATGTAATGCGGCTGCCATAATTATGTAACGACTACCTCATTATTAGACATTAAATCTGATGTAAGTATATATATACTACCCCAAGAGGCTAATGAAAGAGTTGAACATTTGATTATTCACGCGAGACTCTAACTCTCATACTCTCACAATCATTCTTGTGTTCTTGATCAATCCTACCCATGAATTAATTGAGAACAATTATCTCTTACGTAGATTAATAAGACAAATTTATTAAAAATTGGGTGCAAATTTAAGAATATTAGTACAAAGTTAAAATTTCAGGGGTTAACAAAAATTATATAAAGGTATTAATTAGTATATAATTTTTTTCAGCCCCTAAAACCTAGTAGTACTCTATGTATTGTTTTTTTCACATAACAAATTTTTTTTTAACTACAATGAGAGTGTTGGTTTTTGAGTTTTCCTTCTTCTTTTCATTTTTTTTTTACTTGACAAAATTAATTCGAGAAGGTTAAAAAGAAGAGAAAGGAAAGAGGTGCATGGTAACCAATAATTACTAGCCATGTCACTCCCACAGTTTCTCACTCACGAAATCCATTTGGGGACTTTCGTTTTCCTTAGCTACTATATACTATATAAAGGATCAAATTAGGAGAAGGGAAGGAACTATGCATTCGTAATTATCAAAAAGCTCTAACTCTCTCTCTCTCTTTCTCTAAGTTTTCTTTCTACTTGTCTGCAACTTTGATCTCCTCTTAGCCAGCCATCAACCATGATGCTAAAATCAAGACTTGTACTTATCTTTGTTGTACTGTCATTTTTACTGTACTCCATTATTATTATTATTCCACTATCAGCAGCCCCTAAACCAAAGAGGTCACCACTACCCCCTCCATCATCTCCACCACCACCAGCTCCTGCTTTTGACTTCTTTGTGTTGGCCTTGCAATGGCCACCATCATTCTGTGCAGTTGAACCATGTGGCCAGGGCGTAGCGTCAAAATTTCAGGAGTTCAAATTGCATGGATTATGGCCTTCAAATTACATAGGTGCTCAGCCACGTAATTGTCAACCTCATATACTGATAGACTGGAGTATTAATTCGAAAGTAAGTTCTTTTAATCAATATATTATTTATTGTTATTAATTTAGTACGTAATTTTGAAAAACTATGTTTTTTATTTCAACAGATGGCTCCATTGATGACACAACTTGAGGCTAACTGGCCAGATTTAAAAATGTCTATCCCTGCTCCTCTTGGGTCTTATACTTCGTTCTGGGATACACAATGGAGAAAACATGGAAACTGTTCCACTATGGAAGAATATGGTTACTTCAGTGAAGCAGTACTAAAGAACCAATTCCATGCCAACAGAGACTTGTTGGTCATCCTTCAAAGTGACATGAAGACTAGGCCAGGAGTAAATCCAATTCAGTCCATAGATGTGTTCAATGCAATATCCGCGCCCACTGGTATTGGCAAAGAGCCTCAGATTATTTGCAGGACATCTAAGAAAAAGTCGTATATTGTGGAAGTAAGACTTTGCTTGGACACGAGCAAAGTCATAAGCAGGAGCATGGAAAACAAATACATAAAATGTCCTTCTCTACCTCCTACCAAACTATGTCCACCTACGGTGTATTTGCCATACTAGCTAGCTAAGTATCACTGTGGTTGGCTGGGTATTGTTTGATCTTTATGATTGTGTTTTGTTTATTATCAAATCTATATTCAAGCTTGAATTGCCTCAACTCTGTGTTTGAATTATATATGACAGTTGCAATATTATTATTTGTAGAACTCTTATTAAGTGTCAATATCAATGAAATTGTGTTGTTTGAGTAGCCGAGTTTGATCTTGAAGCAAGGGAATTGATTTTTTTTACAATATTTAATTTTTTAAATAGATATATATTTAAAATAATAATGATGTGGATATTAAGTGGATGACATGTCACACTACATGTCAGCATTGACTAACAATTATGTAATTGAAAGACCTAATTAAAAATATTATATTAGTTCAGGGACCTGATTACAACTTTTTTTTATTTTAGAGACTTTTTTAAAAATTCTCAAATAATTTAGGGACTTATAGAGTAATTAAACATAAAAATTAAAAATTAAAGTCAAGTCCATTAGCAATGCATTACAAGCCCACAAAACTTGAAAAGAAAACTCAATTGCTAAATAAAATAAAATTGGTTACCACATTGGTTCTCCTTCTCAAAAGAGTTTTATTTGCCACAATTATAACTCAAACTCGAGACCTTGTGATTGAGATGGGATCCAAACTCGAGACCTTGCGATTAAGATGAGATCCAAACTCACTTACCACTCAAACCAACGTTGTTGATAAAAATAAAGGAATCCAATTACAAAGTTACAAATACTCTGTTTGGCAAGTTAGGTCCGCTAGCTTATAGCAGATTTGACTAGCTTATAGCGGGTGAAAAAAATTAGAGGTGTTTGGCAAGTAGTAGTGGAGAGCGTTTCTGGGGTAGCTTATAACATTTCATGAAACGCTACTTAGCTTATAGTGTCTCATCTTCTTAAGCTCTGTTTGGTAAAAAATAGCGGATTGATAGCAGATAAGGTAGCGGATAGCGGATGAGCTTATAGCGGATAGCGGATAAGCTAGTTGATGATGAATAAAGAAAGTGTTTGGTAAAATTAACAGTACTAGCTGATAAATATAAAATGATACAAAAAGACATGTTTAATTTTGATTAGATTTATTTAATCAATATAAAATATGTATACATTATTTTTCTATAAATTCATCATAATAAAATTAATTATTAAGATTTTTAGGAAATCATTTTGTTAAATGTATATTTTAATAGTCTAACTTATATAGGGTTTTGCTCCAGGAGTTTTTAACGAGGCTACGTAACCATCTTTTTTGAATAAATAAATAAATTTGACAGTCTATTTTAAAATATAATTAAAAAAATGTATGATAGGATTAGATAATGGTTGAATTGTGTAGAGAAGACGGACCAAGAACAAACATTTTTTTTAGGCTTAAATATATGTTACCCCCCTGTAAATATACTCATTATCCATTTATGCCCCTGTAAAAATAAAACTTTTAAAAAAGACCTTGCAAATATAAATTATTTCTAGTTACCCCCCTGCTGCTAGATTTTGTTAACAACGTTAAGTGTATGTTGAAACACTTATTATTTGCAGGGTGGTAAATGCATAATGAGCGTATTTGCAGGGGGTAAATGGATAATGACATATTTTTGCAGGGGGGTAACATATATTTACGCAGGGAGGTAAATGGATAATGAACATATTTGCAGGGGGTAACATATATTTACACTTAACGTTGTTAACAAAATCTAACAGCAGGGGGGTAACTAGAAATAATTTATATTTGCAAGGTCTTTTTTAAAAGTTTTATTTTTACAGGGGGTAAATGGATAATGAATATATTTGCAGGGAGGTAACATATATTTAAGTCTTTTTTTATCTCGATCGAATACAATGCCTTATAGCCTTACGTAGCCAGTAGTGTTATGCATGTTGAATTGAACAAAGGGTTGTTTTTCCATAACCCTACATTTTTCCCTCATATCCCCACCAAATTGGATAATCCCAAAATGTTCTTTTGAAAATTAATTATTTTTTTAAAAATAAATAAATCGTATATACGTTTTGAGAACTATATACGATGGCTATTTTATGTCCAATCATATATACATACTCAAAACGTATATATAATGGATTTTTTATTTTTTTTAATAATTTGTTTTAATTTTTATTACTAAAAGACTACTAAAAATTCGTTAAATAGTCAAAACTACTCTAAAAAATTATAAAAACACCACTAAAAATCTAACAAAACCAAAATAAGGCTATGCAATTTTTTTAGATTTTTTGGAGACTATGAAAAATTAAAAAAATCGTAAAAAATAGTAAACGATGGAATTTGGGATTTTGAGGCCGTAGTCCCGTAAACCGATTTTTTTGGGAGTCTTGATTCTTGATTTTTTTCGGATTTAATGGCTATGGTTTCATTACGATCGGAGTATGTTGCCCGAAAACTGATTTTTTAGCCTAAATTATTCGTTCGACGTATAACATCGTCACATTTTAACGAACTACACACTAAACCTATTTTCAGGGCTTAATTAATTTTTATTTGACTTAAAATAAAAAAAAAATACCATAGGGATACCATAGAGATCGTATATACGCCTGGGGGTGTATATACGACCCTTACATTTGGCCATCGTATATACGCCCCCAAAGGCGTATATACGATTAGGGTGGGGGTTTGTCAATCGTATATACGCCTTGGGGGGTGTATATATGATGGCCAAATGTAAGGGTCGTATATACACCCCCCAGGTGTATATACGATTGGCCAAATTTTTTTAAAAAAAAAAACGTTTTTAGAAGGGCATTTTGGGATTTCACTTTTCTGTGGGGTATATGGGAAAGGGGTGGGGGTAAAAAAAAACCCTTGAACAAATAGTACAAGTTTGGCAGCAAGGTCATGCTTGGATAGGTGTTGTGGATCGAATTCGAAGCTATGAATCATGATGGGAGGTGGGAACAATTTCTATTGCATACAGCTACTATGAGTCATAAGAAAAGGAAGAAGGTAAAGCATCTAGTATGGATGATTGCGGTAATATGGACCTTATGGATTAATAGAAATCAAATTGTATTTAGAGGGGAGTGTCTAATGTTAATAACATGGTACAACAAATTAAGTACTTGTCTTGGGAGTGGTTTACTCAAAGGGTGGCTACTAAAACCAACATTACTTTAGAAAGTTGGTGTGGTAGTACTCTCAATATCATGGAATTTGGCGGAGCCAATTGATATGTAACTAGCCCTACGACCCGTCCGATGGACGGGTTGACTAACAATTTGTTAAAGAGTAAACCTCTAAGGAAAAGAAGCATAAGAACAACAGTAAATAACAACATCAAACAAAATCTAAGTATTTTTTTTTTGACTAAACAAATTCTAAGTATTAGAAAGACATCACATTTAAAGACAAAAGTCACACATATTAGATCAAGTCATAACACAAACAGTTTAAGTTGAAGCATAAACAACATCCTATTCACACACATATTAGATGAAGTCATAACACAATCAGTTTAAAGTTGTAAAATAAACAACAACCTATAATAACATTATTCATATTCATCAAATGTAAAAAAAAAAAAAAAACTTAACCCATAATACTGTCTTACCGGTTCGAGGGATTAGTCTCTAGAGTTGCACGCAGAAGATACCCATTTTATACCAAAAAAATGTATACATGAAAACTTAACTCATAATTAAAGAGAAAATAACACAACATAATTAAAAAGTGAAACATGTACGTGGGTCTCATGCAAAGTTTGATTTAAAAGTAAATATCAATTTAATTATGCTTCTTATACGTCTTGATGCAAAATTATCTAAATAAAGAAGAAAATACCAATTTGGACATGTAATTTTTTCAAGATTCTAAAGTACCCAAATAGATTATTGACAAACGTAATATTTGAATAGTTAAAAAAATTTCTGAATACTAAAGTAACCCAAAACACACTGTCTAACATTTCACGTTACACGTTTTGGTACAAAATAATTTTGTTCCCATCAAGTACACTAAAGCACACTATTTAGCATCCCACTTTAAAATATAAAAGTATAAAAAAATGTAGATTAGTCATCGGTAAAACTTTGTTCGGAGGATAAAACCACACACGCCGACAAAACCGAGTACTCGTGGCCAGCCAACTTCCCCGGTGTACATTAATTATCGATAACGCCGAAAAAACTACACACTAATGAGATGGTAACAAAAAAATTAAAAGAAAGGAAAAAAAAAAGCCTAATTCCACATTGATTGGCTAGGAATAGAAGGGTAGGGAAATTAGAAACATTTTTACAAAACGTTGATACACTGTGTGTATATACGTGTCGATGATGCAAAGTTGGAATAATTAGTTGGTGATTGTTTTATTGAGTTTTCATGTGGGAAACATATTGAAGAATCAATTGGTGATATTTTGAATTGTAATGTGCGAAAATAATAGGCAAAATGACGTACGCAAGCAATCCAATTGAAGGACAAAAAATTGAGATGCAGACTAAAAAATTATTCTCGTCTGACATTAAAAATGCATGTCTAGTATGTATGTATATATATATATATATATATATATATATATATATATATATATATATATATATATAATAATCGATTGTAAACACGATTCTCGCCTTACGGGTTGACTAACAATTTGTTAAAGAGTAAAGCTCTATAGAAAATAAGTATAAGAACAACAGTAAATAATAACATCAAACAAAATCTAATAAGTATTTTTTTTTTGACTAAATAAATTCTAAGTATTAGAAAGACATCACATTTAAAGACAAAAGTCACACATATTAGATCAAGTCATAACACAAACAACTTAAAGTTGGAGCATAAACAACAGTGTTATACCCCAATTTTGTCCGTCTTCTTTTTTCTTGCTAGCGGCGTGTTTCGGAGTCACGTGATTATGGAAATATTAGTGTAGAGTCTCGGTTACCAACCCGAACCAATCTCGATCTCCCCGTTCAATTAAATCAAGATACCTTTGTTTAAATTAAGCACGCACGCGAATGATCGATCTTTTCGCGCGTTCTTCAATTTAGTCTGCGTATTTGGGTTTAGCCGTACGTAAGCAGGTCTACCTAAAGGCATTCTTTTTCTCAAAATTTGGTTTAAATTCAGACCTAATAATGCGATTCCGAGTTAATTTTGGGTTTTTTAGTTAACGCGCCCATTTCTTTTATTTTTGGTCTAGTTTTAGCGTTTGTCGAGTCCGGCCCGTTCTCGTCTTTGAATTTGGCCTGACTCCTTTTTCTTATTATTTTTTATTCTTATTTTGTTTATTTAATTTATTTAAGCATATATGTGTCATACCCCAATTTTGTCCGGCTTAGGTCAAAACCCTAATTTTCCCCCAAAAATAAATAAGTAGAAGAACAAAGAGTATCATGCATTGCATTTAGGTTTTTAAAAGTCATTTCCAAGTCTCTAAAATCATTTTTGGAATTGGAATACACTTTTTGAGCAAATTAGAGTTTTTTAGGGTAAAGGGCATTTTGGTCATTTTTCACGACAGGGTGATTTTCTCGTCAAAAATATGCATACACAAAAGGTACATTTTTATTCTACCCAAGGAAATTTTTGTACAATTTTTAGAGAAAATATCCTAGTCTAAAATAATTAAAATGCATTTTCCTATTTTTATTGCATAAAAAAATGCTAGAAGACCATTAAAATTTCTCCAATTATTAAGTGACAATTTTTGGTTGTCTAGAATAATTGGGGAGATTATTCTATGGTGCCCAAAAACATATAACATATTTTCAATAGGTGCATTTTTATTTGCATGACCAAAATTCAAATTTCAAAAATACAAAAGAAGGAAGTGTCTTCAATAAGACAAAAGACCAAAAATAAGCATTTTTTTATTTTTCCTCTCACATTTCAGCCTATGCACGAAAATATCTCTTCCTCTCTCATAAAAATCTTCTACACACTTCTCATTTCTTATTCCCTAAGATAAGATTTGATCTTATCTTCCTTTTGCCCCTTTTTTGTAAATTATTCCACACACTTACACTAACCTCTCCACCCAAAACATGTCATCTTTCCCTTTTGATAACATTCCCTCACCATAATACCCCTAACCCTACCTTGCAAGAGTCACCATTCCAAAATTAGATTTTTGTTCACAAATCTTCTCCTCATTTTTGTTCATTCATGCACCACCCTCACTCCCACTCTCACACACTTGTGTTTTCTAGATACCCCTAATCCATGTGACTAATAATCCTAGCCATCCATTTAAAATTAAAACCCAATCCTAGAGCCCCATCAAAATAAAAAGACCAAAATACCCTAAAACCCCAAAAACTTCTATAAATACCTCACCCATTCACTCTCCCCAAGTTTTTACACACTCTCATTTTGCAAACCTAGAACAAAAATCCCTCCTCCTCTCCTTCCCCCTATTCTGGCCAAGCCTCTCCCTTACTCCCTCTCCTCCATTTCTTTCACCTTCATCCATTAAAACACCACCAATCTTCCTCCCTTCCATTCCTCTTTCACATACTACATCCATCTTTCCCTAAAAACCAAAAAAAATCATCATCATCTCCCTATTTCTTCTTCCTTGCGTGAAGTGTTCTTGAAGTTTTAGTGAAGATTAGTTGATTTGCTTTAGTTTCTCTCTTCCATCTTCTTCTTAGCTTAGAGATAAGGTGAAATCTCTAACACTTTTACATCATCTTCAAGCATTTTTGCATTAGAACTTATTTTCTTTTCTTCCTCTCTTATTCTCTTCATTATTTAGCATACTCTTCATTTTCATCTTTATAATGTAGCTTGTTGTTGTTGGTGGGTGAGATTTGGCATCTCACCCTTAAATAAATGGGTTCATGTTGCTTTTATGTTAATTTTGGTATCACTTTCATTAAATAAAATGTGGATTCATGCTCCTTTAATATTCGCATGATCATGCTAAAAAATATGTTCAAATTGATTTTCATGGTTCTTTATTTAATCTTATTGTTAGTTAGTCATTGATGATCTAGCCATATGATTCCCACTAGTGCTTAGTGCACTTTGATTTAAGTGGTGAAGATGGCTTGAAGGGATTCAATTCATGTTATTTGTTCATATGTTCTAAATGATTTAATTATGCTTACAATTAATTGTTGAGGATTTAGCTCCATGATTCCTACTAGTGCAAAATGCACTTTGATTTTAGTAGTGAAGAGAGCTAGAAATGACTCTATTTAGTACTAGTTTATGCATTCATTAACTCTTGTGTTTTAATTTAACTATTGTTTAGTTGGTAATATTTTAGTAAATGTTGCTTATTGTAAATTGTTGAGGATTTAGCTCCATGATTCCTACTAGTGCAAAATACACTTTGATTTTAGTAGTGAAGAGAGCTAGAAATGACTCCATTTAATCTATTGGTTCATGCTTTTATTAGTTCTTGTGTTTTAGTTATACTATTATGTAGTTATTGATGATTTTGCAAGAGGATTCCCACTAAGTACCTAGTACTTTTTGATTTAAGGTGGTGAAGATTGCAAGAAAGGATTCAAATCTATTTTATAATTTATATGTTTAGGTGTTCTTGTGATTTAATAAATTATGGTTGTGTTTACTTCACTTAGTGCTTATCTTTTGATGTAATAAATGTTGATTTAAGATCATGTTCATTTCACATGTGTTGAATAAATTAGGTCTTGCTTGATTTTGATACATCTCTTGGTTTAGCTATGTGAATCCTTGTCCAAATGAATGTTTGATGTTGCAAATCTCCTTTTCTATTTCGCCCAAGCAAAATGAAGCATGCCTAATTGTTGATTCTTGTGTTTAGTGCCTCCATCTTATAAATACATGTCTCTAATCTTTGGTTATAAAGTTTGCTTGCATAATTTTGTTTTGATGAAATAATATGTAAGTCTTGTCCCTTTGAAGTTTCACATGTTGCCCCAAATTAGGGTTTAGTGTTTAAATCATTTCTTGGCTTGAATGTGTTGAACATTGTGTTTTGGTCTTGACTTAAATTTGATTGAATGTTCTACTTTCTTTTCTTTGTGGCCAATGCCACCCTCAAATTCTTTTCTTATCCTTTCTAATAAATCTATTTGTCAAAAGCTTTTTTCCAAGAGTCAATACTCTTCAAATCATTTTCATAAATTAATCAAATCTTTTGAGGTCAATAAATAATTTCTTTTTCAAAAACTCATAAGAGGCAAGTCGGACGTACGGCCGATGTTGTCTAGCGTCCTGAGACCGGAGCTGTACAGTTCAAACGTCTTAGGATACTTGTGAGAAATAAAACAAATAATCAACAATTTCAAACCCTTTTCCTAAAAAAATCAAAAGATCATTTTCCAAAAAGTAGTGGGGCACGTCGTCCGTACGGGCGGGGATGTCTTTGTTCTAGGTCTATTGGACTGTACAGTCTAGGACCGAAAACCCCTACAATAAAAAACACCAACACACTTCTTTCCTAAAAAATCGCAAAAGTCGTCTTCTGACGCAAAAAACACACTTCCTCCAAAAAAATCAAAAGCCGTCTTCGGACGCAAAAGCATCTTTTCAAAAATCATCAAAAGCCGTCTTCGGACGCACAAAACGAGAACTACGTAGCTTTGATCCCTCATCTCAGTGAGGGTACGTAGGAGCGGGTTCCTGTCCCGTCAAGCACGCTTTTAAAAAAATCCTTGTTTTGTTCCGCTTTTCAAGGATATCAAAAAAATATTCTTTTTCTCATTTCCAATAAAATATTTTCTCAATCAAAAGAAAAGAAAAGAAGTAGAACGATCGTTTCAAATCAAACATTTCAAAACCACACATCAAATTAAAGGTTCCTTTCGGTAGAAAGGAGGTGCGGATGCTTATACCTTCCCGCACTCTAACCGACCCCGAACCTACATCTCTTATTTTCGAAAAGACCACCGCCTTGTATAAAAAGACGTTTTTTCAATGTTTTCGTCTCAAAACTAAAATATTGGTGGCGGCTTCATATTTTCCCACGTTGTACATCGAGAAGTCCAAACCGGATTTTTCGGGTGCAACAAATTTGCGACTTCACTGGGGATTAACTTTTCTTTTTTAAGAAAACGAGGTCAAGCCTAATTAATTTGATGCGTGGTTTAAATTGTTTGATTTGGAAAATTTGTTCTATCTCTTCTTTTTCTTCCTTTTCTTTTTCTTTTTCTTTGTCTGTGGTGCTTGATAGTTTCTCTTGCATTATCATTGTGTTGCATTCATGTGCATTTGCTTATTTCTACACTTGCTTCTTGTTTCTTCTCTTACCCCTTTCTTTCTTTACTTATGCTCGTGCATCATATTCCCTTATTTCGCATGTCCCCTCTCTTCTTCGCTCCCTTTCTTTGGTAAGTTCATGCATTTTCCCCTTCTATTATGATCCCTCTTCTTAGCTCCTCTTCTTAAGGTAAGTAGAGTTTTAGATGATTGTTAATACCTTAGGTTGATTTCTTGCTTAGACTTGAATGATATGTGCAAAACCCTAGGGTAGACGACTCTCTTTGTCCGGATCAAGCTTCGGATTTTCTTTGCGGTGGGGGGTATATGCATCATTATGCTCCTACACACACTTTCACCGCTTTTTACCCTTGTGTAATTTTTAGTGAGACAGCCCTATACCCGGCTAGAGTATATCTCGAGCTAGAACGAAGTCATTAGTGGTCTGCACACCGGACGTCACGCTCTTTTCGTGTGGTTGCAAAAGACTTCACCTAGAGTTTGGCTTTGTTCGAAGGGCTCATCACTTGGACGTCGTCCTCGCTGATCGGTGCGCTTCGGATGAGGTCGTTGGCTCTAGGAACCTTATTTAGGGCCCTCTTGTTAGTGCTTACCTTGAAGTACCCCTTAGAAAAGCCTTAGATCCTGTCTCTAAGAAACCTCAGAGGACACAAAGGAGCCGCATACCCCGCATCCAAACTTTTTTGAAAAAAAATGCATATATTTTTCCGTATATGAAGTTCCACTTTTGAAAATCCTATGTTGTAAATAATTTTCTTTCAATCATCCTCATCATGCATTTGTTCATGCATGTCAAGTCGCGTTATCGCTCATTGTCATCTTCATATAAAGACATCATTTGCATTGCATAAAACAAAAACTTGATAAAATTCATACATGCATTTTTTCTCTATCTCATTAAGGTTTGTTAAGAGCGCATTCTCCGCACGTGTGCATTTCCATTCATTAAGGCTTTTTCCCTAATTGTCTCGAAAGATCAAAAAAAAATCGTGTCTTATTAGGGGCGTCTCATGCATTATTGTTTTCCTTTTTCACACATCATGAAAAATAATACATTAACTTCTCATTTTGCATGCAATTCCATTCAATAAAAATCATGTCTTTCCATGCATTTTTTTATCATTGTGAGTATCATGCATTTCATTGCACAAAAACGAAAACAAGAAAGCATTTCATTCATAATCATGAACGAAAATCATCATCAAATTTATTCAAAATGTAGCATTCATGCATCATTTCATTAACCTCATCACTTTAGTTCAAATACATCATTCCTCCATACATGCATCTTTCAAAAAGGGAAGGGGCATTGGCATTTCATACTTTGCCTTGCCTTTAAAAAAAAAAAAAATCATCATTTAGGAAAAAGCATCATTCCCGCATCTTTCATCATGTAAAAGAAAAGGGGGCATCGGCATTTCATATTTTGTCTTGCCTCTATAAAAAATCATTTTAAAAAAAAAATATCTTGCATCCTACATCGTTGCATCATTTGCGATAAATAAAGTTCTAATTTTGAATCATTCGTCTTGCATTCCATTTCATTACATAAAAATGAAAACAATTATCGCCTTCATAGCATAAGCATTTCATTTATAATCAAAAAAGAGGAAAAAGCTCCTCGCCAAGTTCATCCAAAACATGGCATTCATGCATAAACATTATTTCAAAAAAGGGACACAGTAGAACTACGTACGCTTTGATTCCTCATCACAGGGAGGATACGTAGGAGGCGGGTCCGCCCGTCAAGCATAACAAATAAAAATTTCATTTTTGAAAAGTATCTTTCTCGCATCATTCAAAAATGCATTTCATTTTGCATCAAAATCATAAAAACCTTTTAGAATAATTACACTTTTCAAGTGATCATTTTTTCCACTTGCATATCATAGTGTTTTCACATACAATAAAGAGTTTTGATGAGAGACGAGATGGTCTTGCAAAATAATCATTCTTTCAAAATTTCAAGGTGTTCCAAGGTGCTCGGTTTCCGAGTCAAGAGCTCATAAAACCAAAAATATTGCATCTCATCCATTCCATGATAAAAGACTGAAATAGTTCATCAAAAAGTTTTTATATCATGTTTTAACTAATGTTAATCTTCCGTGAAGCGTTCTTCTAGTAAGCATGCATGCCACGTGCATTTTCTCTTGTTTGAGTCACCAATTTCCTTCAATCATCATCATCCCCATCCAAGTCTAATCCCGCCCGTCCCACCCATAAAGTGCATGTTCTCTCCCATCGGTGCGTGCATTTGACTTTTTGGTTCATTCTCGCTAACACTTTAAGTCCTCCATGTCAGGGCAGTTCAGTGATCACTAATTTTCCTTTGTTAAATATCATATTCCTTCATTGCAAGTCTTTCAAAAATAATAATAAATAAGAAAATAAGCTCGCTAGGTTGAAAACCCGCAAAGGGCGGCCTAGACACACAAAAAAGCGCCCGGTGGATTGAAAACTCGCAAAGAGCGGTCCAGGCAAAAGTTAGGGCATAAAAAAAAAGGGAGAGAAAAAATGTAAAGAAAGGAGCAAGCACATACAGATAGATGAACAGTTTTCATGTTTTACAAAAAATAAATAAGCAATCAGGATTTGAAATGAAGTTTGGCCATCTCCTCAAAAATCCCAAAATCCCAGAAAATCCCTTTCCTACCCACCTTAAGCCAAGAAAAACCAAAATCCAAAAATCACCCTAGACAAGGATCACCTCAAACATAAAAAAGAGGGGTGCATCACTTCTTATCAGCTCACCCGAGTTAAAGAAGGAAAGAATCAAAAAAAAAGAAAGAAAGAAAAAAGAGGATTCAAAAATGAAAATCCCAAAGCAAAGGAAAATACAAAAGAAATGTCAGTGGTGAGCCGATACATGTTACCACAAAACACAAGAGATCCTTGTCTCAATAAATCTTCCAATACCTTGCTGTGTATAACTACCCCTCCTTCCATAAATCACAAACACTTCCCTTTGACCTCGGCACCTTGCCCTCCACAAACCCTTAGCCAGGAATAAAACTTCCAAACACCTCATCAAGCCAAATAACCATCATAACACATCGATCGTCAGCCAACGCTGAATAAAAATCATCCTACCATTACCCCCAAATACTTCATTAAGCCCAATCATCCTTCGTCCATAAAACACCACAATCCCGAAAAGTCCATTCCGATCAATGACTGATTGCTGTTGTTTTCTCAAATTTTAAATCTTAGGACAACTAAGTTTATCTGTCTACGATGTGTTTGCTCAAAAGAAAAAACAAATGATCATAAAAAAGAAAGTCGATCAAGAAAAAACAAAAACCCTCGGAAAAAGAAATGAGGAACAAAAATAAACAATCGAAAAAAAAGAAAGTCGACACAAAATAAAAAGAGGACTTGCTTGCACTCAAAACCCATTCAAGTCGCATTAAAACAAGGTTTAGCGATCACCAAGTGAGGCTTCTTTCACGCTAAAAGTCAAGACATTTGCACCGAGAACACTACTCGGATCCAAAAGATGGGCACTCTCTTCACCTCCCGCCCACCCCGGTCTTGGGAATGTCTATTCAATGCCCTCCCATGTCACTCCAGCTTGTCAATACCTCCAAGCGAGGGCAAGGGCGTTCCCATTCCTTCACCTCATTCAACCTCACCGGGCAATCTCTCAACTCACTATCCTAAACAAGGCCCCGCTATTCTAATTGGGGCGCTTTTGTCCTTGTTATGACCAGGGCAACATCAAACTTTATGGGTTGAGACAAAATCTCTTCTCGCCCCACCTTTCATTTCAAAAGCCAAGCATTCCCAATTCATCATCTTCTACACCCTAGTTGTTGTCACCACTAGACAGGGGCAAGCTATTCACTCATCAAAGACTGAATTGGGGCAATCTTGTATCTCTTGATCCTCATGAGCTTCGACAATAATCGTATGCATCATTCCTTCACTCGTCATGAATGTCCATCCCAAGTGAACTGACTCACTCATTCACATTTGCACTCCTATGCATGCTTACTAGACAATGCTTCAAAAAGAGAGAACACAAGTTGTTTACGTGGTATCCAAATTCAGTCATCATGGAAAGGAAAGAGAAAACAAATGAGGCTATTTGTAAATAAAAACCTTGAGAACACGAGTTTGAATCAAATTCAACTTTTCAACGGAATGGTCAATAATCATCTCAATTCCTTGCATCCAAAGTCTCACATCTCGTCATCACAAAAATGTTTACCTCATGCATCTAGACATTTCAATCTATTCATCATAGCATATGCATCAAAGCATTACATTTGCATCTTCACATTTTGTGCATTCATCACATTGCAAAAACAAACAAGGTGTTCCACGTCAGTTGCACCATATTAATATTTGCATTTCATAGAGGAAAATAGTAAAAAAAGAAAAAGCAAAAATCTTTTCATTGCATTGGCATCATATTAATGTTCGCCCTTCATAAAGAGGAAAAGAACAAAATCATTTCATGTCATATCATGCATCAAAGTATTGCATTTGCATCCTCACATAGAAAAGTATGGAAAATTTCTTCAACCAGTTATCTTGGCGCATGAGGGTCGCCCAAAGTTGACCGCTTGTAGGGCTTCAGTGTTCGCCTTCATCCTTAGGGATTAGGTTGTTATCCTGTAGGGCTTTAGTGCTCGCCTTTATCCTTAGGGATTAGGTTGTATCTTGTAGGGCTTCAGTGCTCGCCTTCATCCTTAGGGATTAGGTTGTTATTCTGTAGGGCTTTAGTGCTCGCCTTTATCGTTAGGGATTAGGTTGTATCTTGTAGGGCTTCAGTGCTCGCCTTCATCCTTAGGGATCAGGTTGTTATCCTGTAGGGCTTTAGTGCTCGCCTTCATCCTTCGGGACTAGGTTGTATCTTGTAAGGACTTAAAGTGTTGACCCTCAAAAAAAAAAAAAAATAAATAAATAAATAAATAAATAAATAAATAAATAAATAAATAAATAAATAAATAAAAAAAAAAAAAAAAAATAAATAGAAGAAGAAAATCAAAACATTCCCTGTCATCCAACACTCCATATCATTCATCATTTCACAAACATTCCTTTGTCATTTAATCATCAGACATTAAAGCAATGCATTTGCATCATATTAACGTTAGCATTTCCATAAAAGAAAAAGAACAGAAATCATTGCATCAAACATCAGAGCATTGCATCATATTAATGTTTGCGTTTCATGGAAAAAGCAAAAAGAAAAAATAGTCAGGAAAAAAAGCTGACAAAAGACAAAAGAAAATCAAAAATAGCATCTCCTAGCATTCATCATTACACCAAAATCATAGCATGGCATGCATTTGCATAACACACCCTTGCATAACATGCATCCACACTCCATCTCAATTCCTCGCATCAGCTGACGTATGCAGGTACCTCAATCCAGTGCGGTAGCATTGGCCATTTCAATCAATCAACCAACAGATTCGTGAATCCCCCGGACCTGGCGTCCCCCGGACCTGGCGTCCGCCGGACCTGCGTCCCTTCGGACTTCACCTCGTATTCGAGCTACGAGTAAGTCCTTCGACCTCGTTAGGTCCAAATCGAAAAGGATAGGCGTGGTCGGCCTAAGACGTAGCGCGATCCTAAAAGTATCGAGATCTAGACTTGGTATTGTCTCCCCGGTCGCTCTTGAAGACCACCTCGCCCGTTAGCAAACTCGGATCGTCGCGCGGTTCGTTAAAGGCTTTAAGCGACCTCGATGTCGGTTTCATCGAGGACCGATACCTTCTTTATTTACTTTCTTTATCGCTTTCTTTATTGCCTTATTTCCTACTTTTTTTCTTTGCTTCATCGAGGTTGGCACCAATTCATTTCTGCTTTATTTGGCTTAACGAGGTTGGCACCAATTCATTTCTTGCTTTAAATCGGCCTCTTCGAGGGTTGACAATTCATTTCTGCTACTTTGGCTTACATGAGGGTTGGCACCAATTCATTTCTTGCTTTTGTCGACTTCATCGAGGGTTGACAATTCTTTTCTCGCTTTTTGGCTTACCGAGGGTGGGCACCAATTCATTTCCTGCTTTCTGCTGGCTTACTGAGGGTTGTTGATTCATTCATTAAAAAAGAGAAAGGGGAAAATTCGGGTTTCTCCAAATGGACAAAATTGGTATAATTTTTGAATTCTTTATTTCTATTTTACCTTCAAATATGTCTCGCGCAATTCACATTTCTTGGTAAAATCCAAATAAAGAGGGCAAATGTCATACCCCCCCATTTTGTCCTACTTTAGGTCAAAACCCTAATTTTCCCCCAAAAATAAATAAGTAGAAGAACAAAGAGTATCATGCATTGCATTTAGGTTTTTAAAAGTCATTTCCAAGTCTCTAAAATCATTTTTGGAATTGGAATACACTTTTTGAGCAAATTAGAGTTTTTTAGGGTAAAGGGCATTTTGGTCATTTTTCACGACAGGGTGATTTTCTCACAAAAATATGCATACACAAAAGGTACATTTTTATTCTACCCAAGGAAATTTTTGTACAATTTTTAGAGAAAATATCCTAGTCTAAAATAATTAAAATGCATTTTCCTATTTTTATTGCATAAAAAAATGCTAGAAGACCATTAAAATTTCTCCAATTATTAAGTGACAATTTTTGGTTGTCTAGAATAATTGGGGAGATTATTCTATGGTGCCCAAAAACATATAACATATTTTCAATAGGTGCATTTTTATTTGCATGACCAAAATTCAAATTTCAAAAATACAAAAGAAGGAAGTGTCTTCAATAAGACAAAAGACCAAAAATAAGCATTTTTTTATTTTTCCTCTCACATTTCAGCCTATGCACGAAAATATCTCTTCCTCTCTCATAAAAATCTTCTACACACTTCTCATTTCTTATTCCCTAAGATAAGATTTGATCTTATCTTCCTTTTGCCCCTTTTTAAAAATTATTCCACACACTTACACTAACCTCTCCACCCAAAACATGTCATCTTTCCCTTTTGATAACATTCCCTCACCATAATACCCCTAACCCTACCTTGCAAGAGTCACCATTCCAAAATTAGATTTTTGTTCACAAATCTTCTCCTCATTTTTTGTTCATTCATGCACCACCCTCACTCCCACTCTCACACACTTGTGTTTTCTAGATACCCCTAATCCATGTGACTAATAATCCTAGCCATCCATTTAAAATTAAAACCCAATCCTAGAGCCCCATCAAAATAAAAAGACCAAAATACCCTAAAACCCCAAAAACTTCTATAAATACCTCACCCATTCACTCTCCCCCAAGTTTTTACACACTCTCATTTTGCAAACCTAGAACAAAAATCCCTCCTCCTCTCCTTCCCTATTCTGGCCGAAGCCTCTCCCTTACTCCCTCTCCTCCATTTCTTTCACCTTCATCCATTAAAACACCACCAATCTTCCTCCCTTCCATTCCTCTTTCACATACTACATCCATCTTTCCCTAAAAACCAAAAAAAATCATCATCATCTCCCTATTTCTTCTTCCTTGCGTGAAGTGTTCTTGAAGTTTTAGTGAAGATTAGTTGATTTGCTTTAGTTTCTCTCTTCCATCTTCTTCTTAGCTTAGAGATAAGGTGAAATCTCTAACACTTTTACATCATCTTCAAGCATTTTTGCATTAGAACTTATTTTCTTTTCTTCCTCTCTTATTCTCTTCATTATTTAGCATACTCTTCATTTTCATCTTTATAATGTAGCTTGTTGTTGTTGGTGGGTGAGATTTGGCATCTCACCCTTAAATAAATGGGTTCATGTTGCTTTTATGTTAATTTTGGTATCACTTTCATTAAATAAAATGTGGATTCATGCTCCTTTAATATTCGCATGATCATGCTAAAAAATATGTTCAAATTGATTTTCATGGTTCTTTATTTAATCTTATTGTTAGTTAGTCATTGATGATCTAGCCATATGATTCCCACTAGTGCTTAGTGCACTTTGATTTAAGTGGTGAAGATGGCTTGAAGGGATTCAATTCATGTTATTTGTTCATATGTTCTAAATGATTTAATTATGCTTACAATTAATTGTTGAGGATTTAGCTCCATGATTCCTACTAGTGCAAAATGCACTTTGATTTTAGTAGTGAAGAGAGCTAGAAATGACTCTATTTAGTACTAGTTTATGCATTCATTAACTCTTGTGTTTTAATTTAACTATTGTTTAGTTGGTAATATTTTAGTAAATGTTGCTTATTGTAAATTGTTGAGGATTTAGCTCCATGATTCCTACTAGTGCAAAATACACTTTGATTTTAGTAGTGAAGAGAGCTAGAAATGACTCCATTTAATCTATTGGTTCATGCTTTTATTAGTTCTTGTGTTTTAGTTATACTATTATGTAGTTATTGATGATTTTGCAAGAGGATTCCCACTAAGTACCTAGTACTTTTTGATTTAAGGTGGTGAAGATTGCAAGAAAGGATTCAAATCTATTTTATAATTTATATGTTTAGGTGTTCTTGTGATTTAATAAATTATGGTTGTGTTTACTTCACTTAGTGCTTATCTTTTGATGTAATAAATGTTGATTTAAGATCATGTTCATTTCACATGTGTTGAATAAATTAGGTCTTGCTTGATTTTGATACATCTCTTGGTTTAGCTATGTGAATCCTTGTCCAAATGAATGTTTGATGTTGCAAATCTCCTTTTCTATTTCGCCCAAGCAAAATGAAGCATGCCTAATTGTTGATTCTTGTGTTTAGTGCCTCCATCTTATAAATACATGTCTCTAATCTTTGGTTATAAAGTTTGCTTGCATAATTTTGTTTTGATGAAATAATATGTAAGTCTTGTCCCTTTGAAGTTTCACATGTTGCCCCCAAATTAGGGTTTAGTGTTTAAATCATTTCTTGGCTTGAATGTGTTGAACATTGTGTTTTGGTCTTGACTTAAATTTGATTGAATGTTCTACTTTCTTTTCTTTGTGGCCAATGCCACCCTCAAATTCTTTTCTTATCCTTTCTAATAAATCTATTTGTCAAAAGCTTTTTTCCAAGAGTCAATACTCTTCAAATCATTTTCATAAATTAATCAAATCTTTTGAGGTCAATAAATAATTTCTTTTTCAAAACTCATAAGGAGGCAAGTCGGACGTACGGCCGATGTTGTCTAGCGTCCTGAGACCGGAGTTGTACAGTTCAAACGTCTTAGGATACTTGTGAGAAATAAAACAAATAATCAACAATTTCAAACCCTTTTCCTAAAAAAATCAAAAGATCATTTTCCAAAAAGTAGTGGGGCACGTCGTCCGTACGGGCGGGGCTGTCTTTGTTCTAGGTCTATTGGACTGTACAGTCTAGGACCGAAAACCCCTACAATAAAAAACACCAACACACTTCTTTCCTAAAAAATCGCAAAAGTCGTCTTCTGACGCAAAAAACACACTTCCTCCAAAAAAATCAAAAGCCGTCTTCGGACGCAAAAGCATCTTTTCAAAAATCATCAAAAGCCGTCTTCGGACGCACAAAACGAGAACTACGTAGCTTTGATCCCTCATCTCGGTGAGGGTGCGTGAGGAGCGGTTCTCGTCCCGTCAAGCACGCTTTTAAAAAAAATCCTTGTTTTGTTCCGCTTTTCAAGGATATCAAAAAAATATTCTTTTTCTCATTTCCAATAAAATATTTTCTCAATCAAAAGAAAAGAAAAGAAGTAGAACGATCGTTTCAAATCAAACATTTCAAAACCACACATCAAATTAAAGGTTCCCTTTCGGTAGAAAGGAGGTACGGGATGCTTATACCTTCCCCGTACCTAACCGACCCCCGAACCTACATCTCTTATTTTCGAAAAGACCACCCGCCTTGTATAAAAAGACGTTTTTTTCAATGTTTTCGTCTCAAAACTAAAATATTGGTGGCGGCTTCATATTTTCCCACGTTGTACATCGAGAAGTCCAAACCGGATTTTTCGGGGTGCAACAATATGCAATCCAAAAATTCTATTTAGTTTAATTTACAGTTTAAAAGTGTAAGAGTCCAAAAATATCAAAAATAATTCTACTTAGTTTAATTTACAAATTAGAAGCACTTAAGAGTCAAATAAGTCCAAAAATACAAAAATAAATAATACTAAAAATGCAAAAAATAACAAATCCGAAAATACAAAAATAAATAGCAAATTAGGGTTTCAAGCCGCATTCCAAGCTGCTATCGGGCCTGGGTTCCAACCTGAAATAAGGTCAAAGCCTGATTAAAAATAATAAATGCCTTAACCTAGTATTATACTATAAATAAGCGATCTAATAGCGAAGAAAAGGACACACAAAATCGAGAGCGTAAAAATTACGCTAAAATTATCAAAAAATAGGATTAGAGTTTCACATCGAAACCCTAATCCAATAAACACGGTTCTAAAATCGGAGTAACAGCAAGAGCGGTTCGAAAGCATCACAGTTGTAGTCGGTCCCTATTACTCGAACAAACACGCAAGGAGAATCAAAACAGAAGCTGGAAGTCAAGTAAGTTTGGTCCTTACGTTTGATACAAAATACAAAAACATGTAGATACTGAAATGCTTTAGTTTTATTTGCATTCATATGCTTCGCTGTATAAATAAATTAGTTCCAGAATCAACTAGGTCTTAAATTCACTCTAGTTTCAGAAAAATAGCTTGTATCATAAACAGAATATACAAAAACCAGATTACATCTAACCTGTCTAAAAACAATTAATTTAAATTAATAATTAGTTAAGTTAGAATTAGGGTTTCTGTTAATAAAAGGTTAGTTTCAAATAATCAGATTAGAAATTAGGATTTGTATAAAATTCGAATTAGGAATAGAGCAATAGATTCGATTAGAGTTCTTAGGAATAGTTCAAATCAGATCCATAAACCAAATTAGGATTAGGGTTTTAAAATCGATTCAAAAATCAATTTGGGAATTTGGGAGTTTTAGGGTTTTTAATCAAATCAATCAAAGTAAAAATTAGAGGTGTAGAAGAAGATGAAATCAGAACCACAGCCACCAAACCACCAGAACCGAAACCCCTTTCAAACAAACCACCACCGAGCGGCCGCCGGCGACCGAGACCCCACAACCGTGACCAAAACTCCCAAAAGCACTGCAGAGAGCACCTCACGCACTTCACCGTCGCACCTCCGGCCGGCGTGGACGCCATGGCCGGCGGAATCTCCTCCCAATCACGAGCTTCTTCCAAGCTTCGGTTTCCCTCTCTCGTTTCGTACAAGCCCGCCATGTTTGTCGCGATTTCCGGCCAAGTTTGGGTCTCTCCCTCTATTTCGTAGCAAATGCTTGCGCACAATGGTGTGTGTGAAGAAGGTGGATCGGGTTTTTAGGGTTGTTTTGATTAGGTTTAGTTATTTATAGGATCCGTCATATTTATTTTATTTTTTTTCATTTATTTTAATGTTCAGATTGCTAGCCACACCCCTTTATTCATGCGCACACCTCCCCCCACTTAAGCCCAGTTTCGCATACTGGGCCCTCCTATGCGAACTGGGCTTTTCTTGTTTAAACCCCTTATTAATTATATAACACCCTGCTATTAATAAAACTCAAATTTACAATCTGCACCCCCTGTTTCAGTTTTTAATTCTCAAACGTGAGTAATTTTTCTCGCGAAATTAAATTTTTCTCAAACGGCTAAGTCGGTTGTACAACCGGGTTAGTCATTATTTTAGGGCCAATGAGCTGTACAGTTCAGTAACCCTGAAAACTTAACAAATACGAATAAATTACTTTCCAAAAAATAAACGGCTAAGTCGGTTGTACAACCGGGTTAGTCATTATTTTGGGGCCAATGAGCTGTACAGTTCAGTAACCCTGAAAACTTAACAAATGCTTTTTCTCTTGAAATTAAATAACGGATAAGTCGGTTGTACAACCGGGTTAGTCATCATTTTTGGACCAATGAGCTGTACAGTTCAGTAATCCTACAAAAAAACTTAATAAAATATAAATAAATCATTTTTCCATAAATAGGGGACTAAGTCGGTTGTACAACCGAAGTTAGTCAGTCGTTCTAGAACTAAGAAATTTGTATGGTTCAGGAGTTCTAGAATACCTATTCTAAAATCAACCCATCTCACAACTCTTTTCAAAATTCAAAAATCATTTTCAAAAAGTAGGGGACTAAGTCGGTTGTACAATCGGGTTAGTCAGCATCCTAAGAATCAGTGAGCTGTACAGTTCAAGGAATCCTAGGACCCCTACACTAAAAAACACCAACCCATAAACCTTTTTCAGGAAGAACTACGTAGCTTTGATTCCTCCATTGCATCCGGAGGTACGTAGGAGCAAGACTCAACTCTTGTCAAGCACTAAAAACCAAAAATTTAAATAAGTCTTTTTCTATAAAAATACAAGGGTAATAATTAAATAAATCTTAAATTAATTAGACAATAGGATGTCGTGGGGTGCTAATACCTTCCCCACACATAACGACTCCCGAACCCTAACAATGCCTCATCCTAAAACCTAAAGGGATTTTCCGAATTTTCCCTTAAACTAAAATTCGGTGGCGGCTTCCTAAGAACCTTTCGAAGAATCCTTTCCCGGATTTTTCGGTCGCTACAGCTGGCGACTTCACTGGGGACTTAACTTTTTAGAGAGTCAAAACCTAGTCTAATTATTTAGGATTAACTTAATTTTTACCCTTCCCTTTATTTATTTGTTTATTTATTATTATTATTCTTTACATATTATATTTTTATGTTATATATAAACTCTAGGATAGAAGACGATATTTGTATATACGTTTGTTTGTCTGCTTGCAGCTTTTGGGTTGTTTTTTTAGATCGCTCCTACACACACTTCACTTCTACACTTCACACACGTGAGAAAAGTCCTCTACACGGACTTGAGTGTACCCTAAGTTAGAACGAGATTGCGTAGTGATGGCCTGCGGGACGTACGTCTCGTTGGGTGGTCATGAAAATCTCACCTAGAGTTTGATTCCTTTTAAGGATGCTATCCCTTCTAATAGCTTGCCTATTGTTGGGGTCAGTATTCTTGACTGGGGTCCTTGGCTCTAGGGACCATGTGTAGGATTCTTTAGAACCATCCTTGTGAGGTTCACTATAAAAGAAACCTTAGACCCACTCCATAGGATACCTTTCTAGGGTCACAAAGGAGCTTTATACCTTTGCATTCAAACAAACATTTATGCATACTGTCTTTTATCAAAAAATCAAAAACAACCAAAAATCATTTTTTCACTACTTTTTAGAAAATATATCACATGCATATAGCAAATAAACATCTACTGTTGCATGCACTTTTATGACTGTCAGGGAATTAAAATCTTTACCTTGGAGAGAAGCCGTGCACGCTGAAGTCAGAATTAAATTTTGTACTTTACTCTCCAATGAAAAGTTTATAATTCCCCGACATGACGAATAAAATCATATATTCATACCCATACATCACATTCGCATTTCACACACATTCATTCGTTCATTTGCATTCTCATTTCACGCGCATTCATTCATTTGCATACTTACATCACGCATTATAAAAACGAAAAAACATAATTTTGAGAGAAAGATTGTGATGAGAGGTGAGGCATTCTTGTGAGATAAATAATTCTTTTTGAAAAAGTTTAGTCATACTTCGTTGCGAGCTCAAGGTGTTTCAAGTCACTCCGTTTTTCAAATTTTTAGCTTGCTCACATTTTTTTAACCAAACGTTGCATCTCTTCCATCCCATGATAAATGACCGAAATGCCCATAAAAAAATTTTCTATCATGTTTTAAATGTTAACTCTCTGCGAAGCATTTGTGTGGTGACTTGGGTAACATGTGTGTTCATTTTTGTTTGAGTCAGTTAGCGTCCCTACCTTACCATCATCCCCTGTCAAAGTCTAACCCCACCCCGACCACCCATAAGGTACATACTCCCCACATCAGTACATAGTTGACGTTTCTGGTTGGTTCCCCTAGTGAAATAACACTTTAGGCCCTCCATACTGAGGCAAATGTGTGATCTCTAAAAAAACTTTGTCAACGTTGTATTCCCTTGGTGCAAGTCCTTTACAAAAAAAAAAAAATTCAAAAAGGCCCGTTAGGTCGAAAACTCGTAAGAGCGGCCTAAGCAAAAATTAGGGCATATAAAAAAAAAGGAGAAATAAAGAAAAAGAGCAAATATATAAAAGTAAATAAATTATTGTCCTTAAGTTAATTTTTGAGAAAACGAGCAATCATGATTTGAAATGAAGTTTGACCATCTTCCCATACCCTCGAAAAAACCCCATGCTACCCACCTTAAGCCAAAATCTAAAAACCTTTCAATCACCCTAGACAAGGATCAATTCCACATCAAAAGCTCGAAAGAAAGAAAAAGAAAAAAATCAAAATCAAAATCAAAAAAGAAAGTGAAATAAAAAAGAAGAGGATCGAAAAACCACGAAAAAGCAAAAGTGGTACAATTATGAGCTGATACTTCTCGCCATTAAATGCATAAGAAACCTTATCCAAAACAAACCCCAAACACTTCCCCGGTCCTCAATATCCTATCCTTCATAAACCCTTGGCCGAGTCACATCCCTAAACAAGTCCATCCTACCATGAGACACATCAATTACTAGACCCTCAAACACTCCTTTGAGCCTGACAACCATTTCCTTCATAAATCATCACCCATTAGCCAAGTTACTTCATCAAATCATTTGTCCCATCAATCATCAAACACTTCATTGAGCCTAATAACACCTTATTTCACAAACCATTAACCATTAGTCAAATCATACCGCTAAAAAAAAAATATCCGTCCCATCAATCCCCAAACACTACCTTGAGCCCAATTATCATTTCCTCATAAATCACTAAACCATCGCCCACATTCCGATCAATGACCGATTGCTTTTGTTTTCTCAAAGTTTTAATCTTAGGACAAATAAGTTTATTTATTTACAATATGTTTGCTCAAAAAATATATCTCAAAAAAAAAAAAAAAAAAAAAAAAAAAACTCAAAGGAAAAGAAAAATCAAAAGGCTTGCACCACAAGATTCATTCAAGTTACAGTTATACTAAGACAAGGTCTAGTGATCACCAAGTGTAGTTTTCATCATAGCAAACTCAAGACTATTGTAGTCTGAGAGTCATTCTAAAGGTAACCAAAAGTTTATACTAGGATCGTCACCTAGATCCTAAAGTGGGGCATCCCTTTCACCATCTATTTGAACTTGGGAATTTGTCCAAAGGTGCTTCCTATACCACTCCCGACCTATACAAACCGCATTTAACCATCTCCAAAAACCCATAACCCTAACTCTGTCACCTTTCCCAATCTCACTAAAGGCGACCATTCGGAACACCATTCCAAGTGGGGCAATCCTGTCATTCTTCACTCCACCTACAAATGGGGAAATTCACCCGACACCCATCTCATCCCTTCATTATATTCACACCATAAAAACCCATACCGGGCAATTTCTCAACTCATTACCCAAAATGCTACTACTCTAGCCAGGGCAATCTTGTCCTTATCATAAATGGGGCAACACCAAACTCTTTGGGTTGAGACAAAGTCTCTTGCTTTCCGCCTTTCATTCCAAAGCCAATGCATTCCCCAGTCATCATTTTCTACACCTCTAGCTTGTTAGCACTAGACAGGGGCAAGTTATTCACTCACAATCATCAAATCTAAATTGGGGCAATCTCGTATTTCTTGGCTTGGAAAAACCTACCTTTCATGACATTGACGAAGACCAGTCATTCATCCTTTCATGCGTCGCATTCGTCCATAACCTTGAACCAAGTTAACTGACTCATTCATCTATGTTTGCATTACTATACATGTTTTCTTAACAATGCTTCAAATGAGATAGATAAACACAAGTTGATAATGCGATCATCAAAAATCCACTTAGGGGGCATCATAATGGAAGAGAAAAAGAAGCGAGCTTGCAAGTACTTTTTCACATCAATTGTCTGTAAATAACAACCTTGAGATTGCCAAGTTTGAATCAAATCTAATCTTTCCAAAGAATTATCAATATTCATCTCCGCCTCTCGCATCCAAAGTCTCACATCTCATCATCACAAAAAATGTTTCGCACTCAATCACCATTTCATATCATCACACCATGCACCATAGCATTTGCATTCAAACATTTCATTTGCATCATATTAACATTCATACTTCATGCATCCATCAGATAAATAAATAAAAAAGCAAGCAAAAAAAGCAAAAAGCAAAATAAAAAATAAAAATAAAAATAAAAAACAAAAAAAACAAAAAAACAAAAAGAGAAAAGAACCACCTATTTCATCCATCACCCCACCAAAAATCACCTGTTGCATGTGCATGTATTATTGGCGTTGTATGTCCATTACATGATGTATTGCCTCTGAATCGACTTCAAGTGTCGATACCCATATTTTGTTCCTCTAAGATCAAAGCTCTAAGCGTTGATCCCGTGTCGCATCACGCATCACCGAGCCGATCCCGCACCCGAGTGGTCCTTCAGAGCACTACGCCCTTCGATGCCCTAAGTGGCCCGTGTCGCAAACGTCGGAGTCGAGCCCGCGGACCTTCCAGACCCGCGGGTCCTTCGGACTAGTTGTGTCGGCCTAAGACACGCGGTGTCGCCCTTCATGGTCAACATATCGCTTCTAGACCTGATCTTGACCCATCATGGCCGCTTCGAGTATAAAGGCCCCTCGCATCCGCTTAATTAGTACCGTAGCTAGTTGCGCTCCTTCGGACCACGATGGTCCTTCAATTAAGGCTTAGGCGACCTTCCGGACCTTAAGTGGTCCTCCGAGCCTTATCGCTCCTTCGGACCACGAGTGGTCCTTCGAGCCTTAGTGCTCCTTCGTGTCCTTGTTGACCCTTCATTCAACTCTCTACAATGCGCCAAGTATTAACCACTCCTCTTATCTCTCAAACCTCCCACTTCCCCCTTAAACGGACAAAATTAGCGTCTATCTTATCTTTATTCATATTTCTACTACGAAAGTTCTAGAGCTCAGCACTTTCTAGTAAAATATTAATAAAGAGGGGCAGCTGTTATACCCCAATTTTGTCCGTCTTCTTTTTTCTTGCTAGCGGCGTGTTTCGGAGTCGCGTGATTATGGAAATATTAGTGTAGAGTCTCGGTTACCAACCCAACCAATCTCGATCTCCCGCTCAATTAAATCAAGATACCTTTGTTTAAATTAAGCACGCACGCGAATGATCGATCTTTTCGCGCGTTCTTCAATTTAGTCTGCGTATTTGGGTTTAGCCGTACGTAAGCAGGTCTACCTAAAGGCATTCTTTTTCTCAAAATTTGGTTTAAATTCAGACCTAATAATGCGATTCCGAGTTAATTTTGGGTTTTTTAGTTAACGCGCCCATTTCTTTTATTTTTGGTCTAGTTTTAGCGTTTGTCGAGTCCGGCCGTTCGTCTTTGAATTTGGCCTGACTCCTTTTTCTTATTATTTTTTATTCTTATTTTGTTTATTTAATTTATTTAAGCATATATGCAATCCAAAAATTCTATTTAGTTTAATTTACAGTTTAAAAGTGTAAGAGTCCAAAAATATCAAAAATAATTCTACTTAGTTTAATTTACAAATTAGAAGCACTTAAGAGTCAAATAAGTCCAAAAATACAAAAATAAATAATACTAAAAATGCAAAAAATAACAAATCCGAAAATACAAAAATAAATAGCAAATTAGGGTTTCAAGCCGCATTCCAAGCTGCTATCGGGCCTGGGTTCCAACCTGAAATAAGGTCAAAGCCTGATTAAAAATAATAAATGCCTTAACCTAGTATTATACTATAAATAAGCAGTCTAATAGCAGCAAAAGGACACACAGAAATCAGAGCAGAAAATTACTGCTAAATTATCAAAAAATAGGATTAGAGTTTCACATCGAAACCCTAATCCAATAAACACGATTCTAAAATCGGAGTAACAGCAAGAGCGGTTCGAAAGCATCACAGTTGTAGTCGGTCCCTATTACTCGAACAAACACGCAAGGAGAATCAAAACAGAAGCTGGAAGTCAAGTAAGTTTGGTCCTTACGTTTGATACAAAATACAAAAACATGTAGATACTGAAATGCTTTAGTTTTATTTGCATTCATATGCTTCGCTGTATAAATAAATTAGTTCCAGAATCAACTAGGTCTTAAATTCACTCTAGTTTCAGAAAAATAGCTTGTATCATAAACAGAATATACAAAAACCAGATTACATCTAACCTGTCTAAAAACAATTAATTTAAATTAATAATTAGTTAAGTTAGAATTAGGGTTTCTGTTAATAAAAGGTTAGTTTCAAATAATCAGATTAGAAATTAGGATTTGTATAAAATTCGAATTAGGAATAGAGCAATAGATTCGATTAGAGTTCTTAGGAATAGTTCAAATCAGATCCATAAACTGAAATTAGGATTAGGGTTTTAAAATCAGATTCAAAAATCAATTTGGGAATTTGGGAGTTTTAGGGTTTTTAATCAAATCAATCAAAGTAAAAATTAGAGGTGTAGAAGAAGATGAAATCAGAACCACAGCCACCAAACCACCAGAACCGAAACCCCTTTCAAACAAACCACCACCAGAACGAAGCCAGCAGCCACCGAGACCCCCACAACCGTGACCAAAACTCCCAAAAGCACTGCAGAGAGCACCTCACGCACTTCACCGTCGCACCTCCGGCCGGCGTGGACGCCATGGCCGGCGGAATCTCCTCCCAATCACGAGCTTCTTCCAAGCTTCGGTTTCCCTCTCTCGTTTCGTACAAGACCGCCATGTTTGTCGCGATTTCCGGCCAAGTTTGGGTCTCTCCCTCTATTTCGTAGCAGCTGCGCGGCGCAACTGGGTGTGAAAAAGGTGGATCGGGTTTTTAGGGTTGTTTTGATTAGGTTTAGTTATTTATAGGATCCGTCATATTTATTTTATTTTTTTTCATTTATTTTAATGTTCAGATTGCTAGCCACACCCCTTTATTCATGCGCACACCTCCCCCCACTTAAGCCCGGTTTAGCATCTTCGGGCCTCTATATCTGAATCGGGCTTTTCTTGTTTAAACCCCTTATTAATTATATAACACCCTGCTATTAATAAAACTCAAATTTACAATCTGCACCCCCTGTTTCAGTTTTTAATTCTCAAACGTGAGTAATTTTTCTCGCGAAATTAAATTTTTCTCAAACGGCTAAGTCGGTTGTACAACCGGGTTAGTCATTATTTTAGGGCCAATGAGCTGTACAGTTCAGTAACCCTGAAAACTTAACAAATACGAATAAATTACTTTCCAAAAAATAAACGGCTAAGTCGGTTGTACAACCGGGTTAGTCATTATTTTGGGGCCAATGAGCTGTACAGTTCAGTAACCCTGAAAACTTAACAAATGCTTTTTCTCTTGAAATTAAATAACGGATAAGTCGGTTGTACAACCGGGTTAGTCATCATTTTTGGACCAATGAGCTGTACAGTTCAGTAATCCTACAAAAAAACTTAATAAAATATAAATAAATCATTTTTCCATAAATAGGGGACTAAGTCGGTTGTACAACCGGGTTAGTCAGCGTTCTAGAACTAAGGGGCTGTATGGTTCAGGAGTTCTAGAATACCTATTCTAAAATCAACCCATCTCACAACTCTTTTCAAAATTCAAAAATCATTTTCAAAAAGTAGGGGACTAAGTCGGTTGTACAATCGGGTTAGTCAGCATCCTAAGAATCAGTGAGCTGTACAGTTCAAGGAATCCTAGGACCCCTACACTAAAAAACACCAACCCATAAACCTTTTTCAGGAAGAACTACGTAGCTTTGATTCCTCCATTGCATCCGGAGGTACGTAGGAGCAAGACTCAACTCTTGTCAAGCACTAAAAACCAAAAATTTAAATAAGTCTTTTTCTATAAAAATACAAGGGTAATAATTAAATAAATCTTAAATTAATTAGACAATAGGATGTCGTGGGGTGCTAATACCTTCCCCACACATAACGACTCCCGAACCCTAACAATACCTCATCCTAAAACCTAAAGGGATTTTCCGAATTTGCCCTTAAACTAAAATTCGGTGGCGGCTTCCTAAGAACCTTTCGAAGAATCCTTTCCCGGATTTTTCGGTCGCTACAAACAGCGTAATCACACATATTAGATGAAGTCATAACACAATCAGTTTAAAGTTGTAAAATAAACAACATCCTATAATAGCATTATCCATGTTATCTAATGTAACCTTAAAAACTTAACCCATAATAGCGTCTTACCGGTTCGAGGGATTAGTCTCTAGAGTTGCGCGTAGAGGATACCCGGTTTATACCAAAAAAATGTACACATGAAAATTTAACTTATAATTAAAGAGAAAAGAAGACAACATAATTAAAATGTGAAACACGTACGTAGGTTTCATACAGAGATTGATTTAAAAGTAAATATCAATTTAATTATGCTTCTAATACTTTTTGATGTGCAATTATCTAAATAAAGAAGAAAATACCAATTTGGACATGTAATTTTTTTTAAGATTCTAAAGTACCCCAAAACACACTGCCTAGAATCATACTCTATGTATTTTGGCACCAAATTGTTTTTCCGTCAAATAGATTACTGACGAACGACGTATTTGAATAGATAAAAAAAATTAATACTAAAGTAACCCAAAATATACTATCTAACATTTAACGTTACGCATTTTGTTACAAAATAATTTAGTTCACATCAAGTACACTAAAGCACACTATTTAGCATCCAACTTTAAAATATAAAAATATAAAAAAAAATGTAGATTAGTCATCGGTAAAACTCTGTTGGGAGGATATAACCACACACGCTAACAAAACCGAGTACTCGTAGGCAGCCAACTTCCCTGATGTACATTAGTCATCGATAAAGCCGATGAAAACGGCACACTAATAAGATGGTAACAAAAAAAAAGTAAAAGAAAAAAAAAACTTAAAAAAAATGGACCAAAAAAATAAAACCCAATTTCTTGATGCGAAATTATCTAAATAAAGAAGAAAATACCAATTTGGACATGTAATTTTTTTTAAGATTCTAAAGTACCCCAAAACACACTGCCTTGAATCATACTTTATGTATTTTGGCACCAAATTGTTTTTCCATCAAATAAATTACTGACAAACGACGTATTTGAATAGATAAAAAATATTTAATACTAAAATAACCCAAAATATACTATCTAACATTTCACGTTATGCATTTTGTTACAAAATAATTTAGTCCCCATCAAGTACACTAAAGCACGCTATTTAGCATCCAACTTTAAAATATAAAAATATAAAAAAAATGTAGATTAGTCATCGGTAAAACTCTGTTGGGAGGATATAACCACGCACGCCAACAAAACCGAGTACTTGTGGGCAACCAACTTCCCTGATGTACATTAGTCATCGATAAAGCCGATGAAAACGACACACTAATAAGATGGTAACAAAAAAAAGTAAAAGAAAGAAAGAAAAAAAAACTTAAAAAAAAAATTTAATACTAAAGTAACCCAAAATATACTATCTAACATTTCACGTTACGCATTTTGTTACAAAATAATTTAGTCGCCATCAAGTACACTAAAGCACACTATTTAGCATCCAACTTTAAAATATAAAAATATAAAAAAAATGTAGATTAGTCATCGGTAAAACTCTGTTGGGAGGATATAACCACACACACCAACAAAACCGAGTACTCGTGGGCAACCAACTTCCCTGATGTACATTAGTCATCGATAAAGCCGATGAAAACGGTACACTAATAAGATAGTAACAAAAAAAGTAAAAGAAAGAAAGAAAAAAAAACTTTAAAAAAAAACTTTAATACTAAAGTAACCCAAAACACTACCTTGAATCATACTTTATGTATTTGTTGCACCCCGAAAAATCCGGTTTGGGTTTCTCGATGTACAACGTGGAAAACTTTTGAAGCCGCCACCAGTATTTTAATTTTAAGACCAAAACATTGAAAAAAGGTCTTTTGAACAAGGCAGATGGTCTTTCGAAAACTAGAGATATGGGTTCGGGGGTCGATTACGTGCGGGGAAGGTGTTAGCACCCCACGCGTCCTCTCTACTGAGAGGGAACCTTTAATTAAGTGTGTGGTTTTATTTTTGATTTGAAAAATACCTAGATTTGCCTATTTGTTTCTTATTAAAAGATAAATGAGAAAACTTAATGAAAAATTTTATTTTTGGCGCTTAACGAGAGTTAGCTTCTCGCTCCTACGTATCTCCGGGTGCGATGGAGAATTCAAAGCTACGTAGTTCTTGATTGTCATGAAAAGGGTTTTTGTTTTTTATCTTTTTAGTGAGTTTTCGAAATAGGACGAGTATTCGGCGAATGATTAAACTAACATAGGTTATGGGTAACCACCGCTAAGTACTCTTGAAAATGAGAGTCACTACCACTAGTCAGACGAACGAAGGTTCTGATTGACTGTTAGTAGCAACTCGTTTTTATTTGTTCTTTTGAAAACGGTTTTTGAAAAGATTGATTGGCACGGATGATCAAACTAACCAAAGTTATGAGTGATCATCGCTTATTGCTCTTTGGAAAAGACATTGCCGCCAATGACTAGACGAACAAAGGTTCTGATTAGCCACTAGCAACAATGGGCTTAAGATTGATTTTTGTTATGAAAAATACTAATGTTTATGGTTGCGAAAATGATTTTTATTTGTTGCGCTTGACGAGAACGTGGCTCGCTCCTACGTATCCCAAATGGGAATCAAAGCGACGTAGTTCTAATAGTTGAAAATATTTTTGAAAGGGTTTTGGAAAGGGGAAGAGTTTTCATAATGACCAAGCAAGCAGGGGCTTTGAGTGATCATTACTAATAACTCTTGATAGCGTTCATGACAATCAAACAAGCCAAGGCTTTGGGTGATAGTCACTGATGACTTGCATTAATTAGAAAAGAGTTTGAAAGATTTTTGGGAAAAGGGGTGTGGGATAGTAAAAAGGGTATAACTAATTACAGGGGGTGGTATTGTTAATAGAGGGGGTGTCGTTAGTAATCTGATGTAAATAAAAAAACAAACAGAAGCCCATAACCCACACAGATTCGACCCATTTGCTAAAATCAGCAAAAAAAAAAACCTAAGTCACTCCTTTCTCTACCAGCGCCGTTCATTCCATTTCAAGTAGAGAGAGAGTGAGTTTTCAGAGAGAGAAAGAGAGAAAAACGAGAGAAGGAAGAAGGGGGAATTCGAAGAGAGAGAGAGAGAGAGAGCGAACCGGAGAAGAAGACCGGAATGGAGAACGACGCGACGGCGACGGTGGTGGGATGCTCACGGTGGTCTGAGCGGCGCGCGACGGAGAGGCGACGATGAGGAAGGAAGATCGCGAATGGTGGTTGATAACTCTATTTTATATAGAGTATTTCATATGTTTAAACTTAGTATTTGCTCTCTTTCAAGTAATAATAAAGAGTTTATATAGTATTTTATGTGATATATGCTAACTTGAGTGATTTGAATGGTTATAGTTAGTTATAGGCCATTTTGGATATATTGTGGTATGTTTGATGTTTTTGTTCAGTGCAGTCTCAATGCTAACTGCATCAATGCTCCTGCACTGATCCTGCATCAAATCTGCGCTACTTGGTGAATAAGCAGTCTGTTTCATATGCATCCACATGCAAAGTGATGACCTCTCCCGTCTGTTCCCGATGCCATCCCACCTTGTATAGTAGGCGCCTACCATTCACACATAGCTATAGGCATAGCTTTGAAGAGTCACCAACATAGGGACACATGTTCACACATCAATGAACCGCCCTATGTCATTAGTCAAAGATTTCAACATGGATAAACCTCTGGAAAAGCAACTACAGCTATGATCCACTCAAGACTACTTCAACATGAAGAAAGGAAGCACCTCACTTGAAGGCTATAAAAGGACCTCACATCTTCATTTGGAAATATATCACAATCCATAAGTTAGATCAAAATTTCAATATACATAGTTAGTTTTTATATTTTTAGAGGAAGAGGAAGGAATTGACAAATCCTCCTTAACTCATTTTCATAGTGTTTGTATAGTGCTAAGGAGTAATGCTAGTGCATTGCTAGAAGACTTCATACAAAGGTTTTCAACATTTGTAACTTTACTTTTGTTGTTTCTCTTTTGTGATTTCTATTATATAAACATGGTCTATTCAGTTTATATATATCTTGCAATGTCTCTTGTTAGCTAAACTTTTCTTAGTTGGAATGTTCTAATCATTTAATGAGCTTTTAAGTAAGTATGTTGCATGTATGTATGTTTGTACTTTAGTTCTTGCTTGATAATATTTTCATTACTTATTTTGAACTTGATCACTTAGAATAAGTAAGAATTGTAAATGACCAGAGATGGCTTACAATTAAGAACTCAAGAACTAATATGGGTGAGTGTTTTACATAAAGAAAACTTTGTGAAAACCATGCTAAGTCCTAGAGATAGGATAGTATAGTCCATAGGATAATTGTGGGTACTTAAAATACAAGAGTGAATTTATTTAGCAACTTGGATAATTGACAAGGAGGCGAGAAAGGCACTAACACCCCTTTCTTTACTGCAAAGAAGCAAGGATCATAAGAGCTTGTAATGATACTCTGAAGAAAGTGACCGAAATGCACATAGCTAATGCAACAGCATTCAGTGCAGCTGCATCACATACTGCATCATACACTTATAAGTAAATTACTTGATAAAGACATTCCAACTAGCTTTTCTCTTTTACACTATCAACATTCTTTCTTTGTTTTCTAACTTAGTTGTGATCATCAACCAAAATCCAAAATTATTTTGTTACTTTGTTACTTTACACTTTGTTACTTTATATTGATTTTAAAAGTGAGTTTTTCAATCTCTGTGGGTTCGATCTTTTTACTACTTGTTTTTGGACAGTGTATACTTGCACACAAGTGTATGCCCTTTTTCCATACACCAGTGGTTCGGTTTGGGGGTGAGAAAGAGAAACCGAGAGAGGAAGGACGAACGGTGCGACGGTGATAGGGTGAAGCTCACGGTGGTGACGGCGGTGGCTTCGCCGGAGATGACAGTATGGTGAAAATAGTAAGTTTCTTCCTTTCCCTTTCTTGCTTTGATAACACTGTTGGTTTTTTAGATTAATGGTGATGTGATTTTGGTGATGGATTGAAGTGTTGGTGGTTGTGGGTGGAAGGGATGATGGTGGTCGTTGCTATTGTTGCAGTTCTGTGTAGTTTTTTTTCTCTGTGTTTTTGCTTTCTTTTTTCTTGTTTTGCTATTCCTCTCCTTCTTTCGTCCCCCTCCCTTCTTTGGTTTTTCCTCTATGTTTTCAGTGTCTGTGTTCTATTTTTCTTTGTGTGTTTGCTGTCTCTGTGTATCAGTGTGTGTTTTGTGTTTCAATGTCTGTGTTCTTTTTTTCTTGTTGCTGCTCAAGGATGAATATATAGTAAGGCTTGCATAGAGTATTACAATGTCAAGTCAATTTTCTCTGCATCTCAGTTTTGTGTTTTTCAAACATTTCATGTTTTGGTGTATAAAGTATTCTGATCAAATTTTCCTCCTCCCCAGCCACAGTTGTATTCACAAATTGGGGGATATTTGACTATTTGTAAAAATCTGTTTGTGTTTGTGTATGTGCAGGTTTTGAAAACAAAGTCTCAACAAACGCTCTACCTATTTGGAGCTTTGGAGCTAATCCTATTGCTGCACAATTTTGGCTGTTTCCTCTTGTCTATACTGTTGATGCTTATAATATGTATCATTATATTTTTTCTTTGTAACGGATCTGATCTGAAACATTTGGTTGTTGTTATATATATTTCTTCAATTGCTTTTTTAGTTTTGTGATTCTCAAACAAAAGAGTTTGAAGGAAACCTCAATAACAACAACAGCAACAACCTATCCTCCATTCACACTTCCCTTTATAAATTTTGATTTTGTTTTGGTTAAATATAACACGCATCTACCACGAAAATAAAATAGTGCCAGATCGTTAAAATTAAACGCGCGTACGAGAATAGAAAAAAAAATGCACCCGCAATTAATAATGACGCGTGTACTCGGTTAAAATAACACGCGTACCCTGCTAAAAATAATGCGTGCGTGCCTCAACATATATTTTTGAGTCTCTTTTCAACTACGAGAAAAATACTGTTAGAACCTCGCGTTCGCGAAAAGACAATTTTTATTTTGAATTAGTCGGACAAAATTGGGGTATGACAGTATTTTGGCACCAAATTGTTTTTCCATCAAATAGATTGCTGACAAACGACGTATTTGAATAGATAAAAAAAATTAATACTAAAGTAACCCAAAATATACTATCTAACATTTCACGTTATGCATTTTGTTACAAAATAATTTAGTCCCCATAAAGTACACTAAAGCACACTATTTAGCATCCAACTTTAAAATATAAAAATATAAAAAAAATGTAGATTAGTCATCGGTAAAACTCTGTTGGGAGGATATAACCACACACGCCAACAAAACCGAGTACTCGTGGGCAACCAAATTCCCTGATGTACATTAGTCATCGATAAAGCCGATGAAAACGGCACACTAATAAGATGGTAACAAAAAAAAGTAAAAGAAAGAAAAAAAAACACTCGTGGGCAACCAACTTCATTGATGTACATTAGTCATCGATAAAGCCGATGAAAACGGCACACTAATAAGATAGTAACAAAAAAAAGTAAAAGAAAGAAAGAAAAAAAAAACTTTAAAAAAAAAATTTAATACTAAATTAACCCAAAATATACTATCTAACATTTCACGTTACGCATTTTGTTACAAAATAATTTAGTCCCCACCAAGTACACTAAAGCACACTATTTAGCATCCAACTTTAAAATATAAAAATATAAAAAAAATGTAGATTAGTCATCGGTAAAACTCTGTTGGGAGGATATAACCACACACACCAACAAAATCGAGTACTCGTGGGCAACCAACTTCCCTGATGTACATTAGTCATCGATAAAGCCGATGAAAACGGCACACTAATAAGATGGTAAAAAAAAAGTAAAAGAAAGAAAGAAAAAAAAACTTAAAAAAAAATTAATACTAAAGTAACCCAAAATATATTATCTAACATTTCACGTTACGCATTTTGTTACAAAATAATTTAGTCCCCATCAAGTACACTAAAACACACTATTTAGCATCCAACTTTAAAATATAAAAATATAAAAAAAATGTAGATTAGTGTTGCGCCCGAAAAAGTCCCTGAGAGGATTTTTATTCGTTTACAACTTTTTAAAACAATGAAGTCGCCACCAATATTTTTTATAAGGAAATATTGAAGAAAACCTTTTTGGAAAGCGAATGGCCTTTTAGAAACCGGAAAAATTGGGTTCGGGGGTCGGTTAGGCATGGGGAAGGTATTAGCACCCCACATCTCCTTTCTATCGAAAGGGAACCTTTAATTAAACGTGTGGTTTTAAATGTTGATTTGAAAAATACTTAAATTTGCTTCTTTATTGAAAAAGGACTGAAAAGACTTAATGAAAATTTTTATTTTTTTGCGCTTGACGAAAGTTAGCCTTTCGCTCCTACGTATCTCCCAGTGCGATGGAGAATTCAAAGCTACGTAGTTCTTGTTTGTCCTAAAAAAGGTTTTTGTTTTTTTATCTTTTTTAGAGTTTTTCGCAAAGGGGTTGAGCGTTCGCGATGACCAAACAACAACGGTTTAGAGTGGCCGCACTACTAACTCTTTTGAAAATGGGATCATCACTAACAATCAAACGGCAACGGCGCGAGTGATTATTGATGACAACCGGTTTTTATTTCGATTATTGAAAATGTTTTTGCAATTGAAGGGGAGCATTTGTGAAGACCAAACAACAACGGTTTAGAGTGGCCACACTACTAGCTCCCACGGGAATTAAATTATCACTCACAATCAAACGGCAACGGCGCGAGTGATCATCAGTGATAATTAGTTTTGATTTTGATGTTTGAAAATATTTGTTTTTTGAAAAAGTGTTTTCGTTGGTTTGAATCGGAGAGAACGTCGTGATAAAAGGAATTCGCAATTGGGTCGAGCGTTCGCGATGACCAAACAACAGCGGTTTAGAGTGGTCATACTACTAACTCTTTTGAAAATGAAATTATCATTAACGACCAAACGGCAACGGCGCGAGTGATCATTAATGATAATCGGTTTTGTTTTTGATTCGAGTGTTCGCGACGACCAAACAACAACGGTTTAGAGTGGTCGCACTACTAACTCATTTGAAAACCAAAGTCGTTACTAACGATGTGACCATTAGCAATAAATTATTTTTGTAGAGAGTTTGGTTATTCGAAAAGGAATTGTTTGAAGGGGTAGATTAGTAAAAAATGGGGTGTTATTTAGCTGTTGGGGTGTTATATTAATAAACAGAGGTGCAGTTAGTTGCAGGAGGTTGCGTTATTAAACAAGGGGATGCAAATAACGAGCCCAGTATTTGTTTTGGAGCCCAGTCTGAGAAAATGGGCTCACAATGGGGTGTGTGCGAATCAAAACGTGGGTATACTTAGTAGTCTGAGTAAAAAAAAAACGAATTAAAAAAACATAAATAAATAAATTTTGAACAGCACGAATGATATAAGTCCCAAATGAGGAAAAAAACCTAGATCCCTTTTCCATTCACCTTCAAGCGCCGTTCCATACTCAGCAAAGAGAGAGAGAGAAAGAAAGAGAGAGAGAGAGAGAGAGAGAGAGAGAGAGAGAGAAAGAGATACCGTGAGGGAGAGGGAGATCGACGGCGAGGCAGAGAGAGCGACGGCGAAACGGAGAGAGAGCGAACCAGGGAGAGAAAAGGATGCTGGCGGTGACGGTGGTGGTGGCGCGCTACGGAGAGAGAGAGAGAAACGAACGGTGGGTCGTCTGAGGAAGGAAGATCGCGAATGGTGGTTTGCCGACGGCGCGCGACGGAAGGAGAGAAGCGACGGTGGTTTTCGGTTCTGTGTTGGTGGTGGTTCACGGTGACAGGGGTGTGGTGGTTTCCAGGCTATTCAGGTTTTATGTTTTGTTCTCAGTGTTTGGTTCTCTGTGTTGTGTTTTTGGGTTGCTGCTCTTCTCCTTCTTCACATTCTAAAAATCATTTTGTCTCTGGTTTTTGTTTCTGTTTTGTGTGTTGGATTTGTATCTGTTTCTTGGTTTTTCTGGTGTTTTTGTTGAGTATGCTGCGTGAGTTTTTTGGCTTGCTTGTGGTCTGTGTGTTTTTTGCTTCCGTGTCTCCGTTTTTTTTCTTCCCCTATTCTGAGTTTTCAGCTCTGTTTATAGATGAACTTGCATATGTTATTGTGTTGTAATGTCAATTTTCTCTGATTTGTATTTGTTCAACAGTTTCATGTTTTGGTGTATAAGTCATTCTGAGCAATTTTTCCTTCCTCCAAGCTTCTGCCTCATTCACGATTTTGTGGTGCTTTGACTTGTTTTGCTCCTTACTTTTCTATTTGTGTATGACTATTCAGAGCAGGTTGTATCAACAGAGGTTTACCTCCCCATTTGAAGCTTTGTAGCTTAGGCCTTGCTGCAACAAAATTGGCTTCTTCCCTTTGTCTTGCTCACTGCTGACTGTTGCGCACCACCAGCTACTAGCTAGCCCCAAATATTTTTTTTATTTTATTTCATTTGCAATTAGAAGAGAGAAAAAAAAAAGGATGTATATTTGTATATTATTATTATAAAAAAAAAACTGGACAGATTTAGATAGAACAAGTAATTGATTTATTTTTGTTGTGTCCCTTTTTGATGATGCTAATAATAAATAAAAGTTCAACCAATAATTACAATAATGATAAAAAACGCTATGACACGCATAATCGATAAACACGTGTATCTATTTAAAAATAACACGCGCAACAAACTGCTATGACACGCATAATCAACAAACACGTGTATCCAATTAAGAATAACACGCGCATCAATAAGAAACAGACGTTACAATATCGTTAAAACTAAATCGCGCATAAGCGACTAGGAATAATATATGAGCATGACGAAAAATATTTTTTTTTGAACCATTAAAATTGGGCGTCCACAAGAATACATTTTATTTTATTTTCAAACTAGTCGGACAAAATTGGGGTATTACAATTAGTCATCGGTAAAACTCTGTTGGGAGGATATAACCACACACGCCAACAAAATCAAGTACTCGTGGGCAACCAACTTCCCCGATGTACATTAGTCATCGATAAAGCCGATAAAAATGACACACTAATAAGATGGTAACAAAAAAAAAGTAAAAGAAAGAAAAAAAACAAAACTTAAAAAAAATGGACAAAAAAAAATGAAACCCAATTGCCCAAAAAATTATTCCCCCCAAATTGGATGTCAATTTGCAATTGCATGCCAAGCCAAATAAGATATAAGATAATAGTACTAAGATGTAATTGGGATTTTGTACCCTTTGTACCTAATTTTAATACACTTTTGACTTATAAAAAAAAGAACAAATAATAAACGAAAATATAACATACAACATTCACAGTGAGTGAGAGCCAAATTCTGAGAAGGTAGCTTAGTTGGTGAGCTAATAGATATCAAAGGAGTAAGAAGGAAGTCCATAGTTTAAACCCCGAAAACTAACATTTCCCCAACCCCTCTAACAATTAACAACTAACATTACTTATAAAAAACGTGAGTGAGCCAAGAATTAAATAAAATATGAAGAAAAAAATTGTTGTATCTGGGCTGCGAAGAGAGAGTGAAGGGAGGCAGACCGTCATTTCTATCCGGGTACGATCATAGCTTCATTCATTCGTTGAACCTTGGGGATAACCATTAGCATTGAGGTCAATCACCACACCAAAGAGTATAGTAGACCAAAAAAAAACAGTATAATACCAAATTAGAGATACTAAAAAAATATTACTTTACTAAAGACAAATAAGGAATATTACAAATTGATATGTAATAGTATTAAGATGTAATTGGGATTTTGTACCCCTTGTACCTAATTTTAATACACTTTTGACTTATCAAAAAAAAAATGAACAAATAATAAACGAAAATATAACATACAACATTCACCGTGAGTGAGTAAAATCCCAAGAAGGTAGTTCAGTTGGTGAGCTAAAGGATATTGAAAGAGTAAGAAGGAGGTCCAGGGTTCAAACCCTGAAAACTAACATTTCTCCCACCCCTCTAACAATTAACAACTAACATTGCTTATAAAAAAAATCATAAGTGAGCCAAGAACTAAATAAGATATTAAGACAAATCATTAAATTTTCAGAGACAAAGAAAAGAGTATAGTAGACCAAAAAAATAGAGTATAATACCAAATTAGAGATACTAAAAAAAAATATTACTTTTCTAGGGATAAATAAGGAATATTGCAAAAAATAGGGTAAGAATGACTAAAAAATGATACGCTATAAGCTATAAGCTCAAACGCTATTTGATGTAGTGTTTCAAAAAATACTATAAACTACTCTTGAAACGTTATCCGCTACTGCTTCCCAAACACCTCTAAATTTTTTCATACGCTATCTGCTGGTCAAATCCGCTATTCAAATCCAGTATATCTGATTTGATTTGCCAAAATGGCTTAGTCATTTTTATCCTTATTATTTTAGTAATATTCCTGCTAATGCCTAAAAAAATAATAGTAAAGTAACACAAGGCTATAAAAATATAAATTCAAACAATTTATTATCTAAATATTTTGAATATGTTCTTTTATGTTATTTTACATATATCAACTAGTTCAATCGCTTTTGTCAAAAAAAAAACTACTTCAATCGCTAATTTTATCAAACACTTTATTCACGATCAACGAGTTTATCCGCTATCAACTATCTACTATAAGCTTATCCACTATCTGGTGCTAGCTCATTCGCTATCCGCTATTTTTTGCCAAACAGAGTCTTAATCTTCACCAGCGTCTACAGAAAAGCTTCCATATATATATATATATATATATATATATATATATATATATATATATATATATATATATATATATATATATATATATATATATATATACATATTTGCTAATTTTCACACAAGAGTTATGCTTGCGTTTGACACTAAAAAAAGTTAGCATGTCTACCAACTATTTTAATTGTGGGTGTTTTGGTTTTGTTATATCCATAACCTATCCAAAACCACACCAAAACCATTTATAATAATTGGATTTCGAAACCAACCTACGCAACCGGTTTTGACTTTGCAAAACCAATTATAAAACCGTTGTAATCATAACCAATTTTTATATATGACCGACTTTAGATTTTATGATCGATTTTGGATTTTTAACCATTCTTTTGGACATGAAGTTCTAGCTTTCCAAACTAGTTTTGCATCTCTCAAAACCAGTTTTATGTCTTTTTTAATTTTCAAAACCGATTTTGGCCTATAAAGTCTAATTTATAAATTAAAACTCTACATTGGCTTATAAAATCCAGTTTTAAATGTTTAAAAAAATAATTTTGACATTAATACATATATAATATTTTTTAATTGAAAAGTGAGCAAAAGTAGGAATTCAAATAAGCACATCAATGAAAACTCAATTATAAACGAGGCTTGATTTTAAGAAAAAAGGTTTGATTGAAAAATCAATAGCAAAGGAAATCAACATAACTGGATATGATGAGAATTCAAATCTTGAGCTGACGAGATTTTTAACCAACTTAATAGAAAAATCAATAATGGGTTCCGGTTTGGATTTTACCTATAGTGTGATGCGTGTTGGACATCCGTTATGGAAAACCGAACTACGGTGACCAAAAACCATTTTGAGAAAATTGAAATGACCAGTTATAAATATTTTTGTAAATATATGGATTTTTTTAACCAGATACGAATATGGATTTGGTTTATCCATATAACTGATTGTTTTGTGCACCCCTAGTTTTAGTGATAGAAGGCATCTATAGGTAAAACAATTTCATTTTGTTACTCACTAACTTTAAAACCATTTCACTTACATACCAAAAAAACTAGGGCAAATTATATTAATCTCCCTTAAGGTCTTCTTCTTAAATAGCAAAAATACCCTCTCTAGTTTTGAAGTAACCCCAAACCTCCTTTAAATTTTCTTTAGGTGACAGATGATGCCTCCCCTCAATCTTAACACGGTTTCTTCTCTGTTAAAACTCTTTTAACTCTCACTTTCTGACACGAAAGCTCTCTAGAAGGAAGATATAAGTTTTGCTGGAAATCTTCTTCCACTATGTTGTAACCATGTCCGATTTTACATTGTTGCGGACAATTTCAAACTAGAAAAAAAAAAAAGACAAATCACTCCATTATTACGTGATCAAAAATTGTCTTTTTAATCATGTTTTCCCCAAACAACATGATCCCTGTTTTTGTAAAAGTGTTCCATTATTGATTGATGATGAGCAGGTCCTTCTCGGCAAGATGCCTTAATGGAAGACAATTTATTGGACAACGATGGTCTATGCATTTACCAATAAGTTTCTCAGGATCTGGATTACACTCTATATATTGTGATGGTAGAATCCAAAACAGAGGAACCAAATTAATTCTCGTATTCTCGATGCAAGTTGGTCCCATTGGAGATGATAACATGGGTAAGCCGTTTCACCATCATAGCATCACATAAATCAAGCTTAGTTAGAATTTGACACTGTTATGATTCAAGCTCAACAAGTTTTCTACAAAATCTTGTCTAAAATTTCTACTTCAAGGAACACCCCCATCTTGGGCATGCTACCCAATGTTTGGTCTGTGATGCATCGAAACGGTTTGATTATATATCGGGACCAGATCTTGTATTTTAGAATAACATCATTGTTGGTCTTGCAGATAATGTCACGTTTTTACTATACTGTAACGGTGTTAAATGTTAAGGGAGGTCAGTGTCATTTAGAAACTAGAGGGGATGTGGCTTACATTTCTAACAAAGTTTAAGGGAGGTTAGTGTAATTTACCCAAAAAAACTATTTCTCGTAGTTAATGGCATTTCACACCGTCTTCTTACTTCGTTAAGCCATCAAAGTTTGCATGCATTATGATAGAACTATTTTGGGGGTTATTTAAAACTTAGGAAAATAGTAAAATTAATTATTAGATTTAAAAAATATAAAAAGTTAGCCTAACTTTGATATTTGAATACTTAAAAAGTATAAAAGTAAAAATAAAAATATAAAAATTAGCATAATTTAATATATTTAATTAATATATAAAAAAGACTAAAAAATCAATTACTTATATAATATATCTATACCTATAATAATAATAATCATAATAATAATAAAAATATTTATGTGATATATTCAGGGCGGAGGATGTGGTCTTGTCCCCATCTCAAATTGACCATGGGAAAAATTTCTCACACGTCCCTGTCCCCAAGCGGAAAAATTATCCGTCCGCATAGCCTCTAATGGGAAGGTCCCTGCAAGGATCCCCACTAGCAGGTAAAAACTCTCACCCCTAATTATTCTTACATTTTCTTCATTATTCAAGTGAATTTTCTTGTTTCATTAAAAAGAAAGATGGATAATTTCAGATTAAATTGAAACAAAAAACTCAAAAAATGAATAAAATATCATTGAAATGTAGTCACCAACATTTCTACTTATGTTTGTCAAAAAAAGATTCCTACTTATGATTTTGTCAAAAAAAAAATTCCTATTTATAATTGTATTCCAAGGGTGTATTCAAACTCAAATAATGATGTTGATGAGAAAATAAGTGAATGATTACAACGGCGCATGATTACATTTTACTTTGATATAAACGAATAAGTGAATGAATTATCATAAATAGGTTGCTCAGTTGGTGAGATAAGAAATACCGAATGAGTGCAGCAAATGAGTGCAAGAAGGATGTCCCGGGTTTTGAACCCGAGAAACTAACATCCCCCCTCCCGCACTAACATTGCTTATCAAAAATAAATAAGTGAATGAATTACTTAAAGTGAATCCTTTAATAACACTAAATTGGATAGTCATGACCCAAATAAATATTGTCTTGATGTTAAAAGATTAGTTGTGATTTTTATATGCAAAAATAAATATATTTAAAGATATTGTTATTTACATATCAATCAATTTTCAAACATGAATATTAATTTTTAAAAATAAATTTTAATAAGACTTTATATAAAATATTCATTATCTCGTGTATTAACTGTAATTTCTCCTCTATAACTGTATCTATAATTTGTATATAAATTAATTTAAAAATTTGTAGTTTAAATGTAAAATAATTAAAGGTTTTGTAAATTGTTTAGCAATTCCCCAATTATTAGTATGGTATGTTGTGCTGCTAACTCAATCTAACCATCATTTTGAACATTTCTATGTGCAAAAAAAAAAAATCAAACACACAAGATTTAGGGGCTAACTATGGCATCAAATTTGAAATATGTATTCCTCCCACTAAGAATTTCACGTGATTGACTATTGACTATTAACCTCAATGAACATCGTTCAATGGTAGCTGTAACTTTTATGATTTAATTTTGATTAGATTTTTTTAGGATTACTTTTTTTATGAAAAGATTATTGCACTATATGGAATTCACAGTTGTAGTAAATAATAGGGAATGAAGATCATTTTGAGTTCTATATATAGTTAAAAAACTAAATATGTATTGTTTTTTTTTGACAAAAACTAAACATGTTTTGCTACAAACCCCAATTATATAATTCATCTCCAAAAGCATCAAAACCTATTTTTCATCTCTAGTATATGTAACCTACTTTTTACTTAAATGGCCTGTTATTAATTTTTATTTAAATAAAATAGTCCGTTTTATTTTAATTTAATGAAACTGAATAAATAATTCTGAAACAGTTAAAAGAATTTCACTAAATTAAATGCATAGTTGCCTAAATGCATACAGTAAATTATTTATTTTTAAATGTATGCATGTAATTTTAATCTGCAAAATTAGTAAAAACAAAATTAGTAAGAAATCATTAAAATTTATTAAAATTATTTCCAACAATAATGCATAGTTTAAATAAATATTTAGTTAATGTATGCATACAGTAAATTTATTTTTTATAATTAATTTGGGTAGGAAAAATTTACATACAGTGAAGTTTAATTATTACACCCGTTTATCCAAGAGCACTTGGATGGGATGGTAAGGGTCTCTTCCAGCTAAACCAAGGTCCTGGGATCGAATCCAGCCTTGGGCATGCAGCAGTGTTAAATCTCTTGAGGGAGAGTTTTGCTGCCCATTGTGGCCCTACCCGGCTCGAGAGATTAGTCTTTGCAGTTGCGCGCAGAGGATACCCAGTTTATTCCAAAAAAAATTATTACACCCGTTTTATTTGTTATATCAAATAATCGAATGAAACGGTCAATTAATTTTAATTTAATGAAACCGTTTGATGGATTTGGGGATTGCAATTTATATATTTTTTTATTTAAATGGTCGGTTTTATTTTTTTAAATGAAATAATGGAATGAAACGGTTAATCAAATTTAATTGAATGAAACCATTAATTAATTTATGTAATCGTTCTATGTTTTTCAAGATATGTAACTTATATTTTTTATTTAAATGACCCGCTATTAATTTTTATTTAAATAAAATAATCCATTTTATTCTTATTTAATTAAACCATTAATTAATTTCTGAAATCGTTAAAATCATTGCACTATATGCAACTTTTCCTTTTTTTGACATAAAAATTATTATTTTTATTAATAAATTACTATTGTGAATTCAGTTTTAAAAATATCCTAAAATTTTTAAGCGGATTACATTGTACGTAGTTATATATAATGAACATAGACTGAAGAATTGTGAAGTCATTGGCAAAATGAGTCATAAAAAATAAAGTTTGATAGATGCTACATAATATATATATATATATATATATATATATATATATATATATATATATATATATATATATATATATATATATATATATATATATATATATATAAAATGTGAGTCGGATTGTAGAACTTGCTCTTTGAACATCCTATTTTTCGTAATTTCATAATGGCATAGACACGTTCAAGATGTAACAGAGAAAAAGAGGTTAGTGTCAATTGTTAAGGATTCCAAATTTCTGTGTGATTGCAATTTTCTTTTTCTTTTATTTTATAAATAATAGAAGAATATTTAGCAGAAAGGACGGAAGAGCGAACTTTAGTAGAGAGGAAAAAAAGCCTGAAGAAACAATATGCTGCAGCTCTCCAAAATTGGAGGTAAAAGGAAAAGGGGATGATAAAAAAAATTGACTCAAGAGAAACTATTACATAGAAATAGTCTTTTCTAAAAAAAAGGTTTCACATCATCACCTCCAGAATTATGTCATTTTTGGTTCTTGTCCATCCACTTCTAGTGAACCATCTGAAACAAACAAAATAAATTTTATAGTGTGCAGATACTGTAAAAATTATGGGGCAAATACCATGAACCAAAGCTCAAATGAATAATGATTTATGTATTAAAATGTTCAAGTAGAAGTTACCTCTCCTTAATGAACCAAACCGAAACACACCCTACGATTATCAAAATAAAACAACATTATAAATCTGCAACATTAGAAGTTATCTTTCCTTGTTGAACCAAACAAAAACTTGGAGATCAATCGAAAATGTATTTTCTGGGATTGATATTTTGTGAATTAGTGAACAACGAAATTTAATGAAAATAGCTTAATGTTTCAATTGCACAATTGGGTTTTATTGTATTTGATGAGTATGAGTATATGCAAATTAATTTTTCGTTTAATGTCCTGCATAGGTTACACAATTTTTAATAGGAGGAAGGAGTGGTGTGTCATAGAAGTTGAGTCAAAAAAATATTAATTGTAAAATGGTTAATGAGATGACACGTGACAAAAAATTGAATGAGTTTATTTGTAATTGTTAATAGTATAGATTCTTGATAGATTTCAACTATACATTTAATAAAGCAACTATATCAATCAACTATAACTTTAACCAAAACAACCACTTCCAAAATAACCAACCTACCCTTTTTTGAAACTCACTTTTGAGGACAAATATGTCATTTCTAATTATTCTATTTCACTTTTTATTTTGTGTGGGTCCCAATTTCTCACATAATCTCTTAACTTCTTTAATCTCATATTTAAAACTCACTTTTCTCTTTCCTCTCTCACTCTTCTTTTTCTCAATTTTCTCTCTACCTCTCTCCCCTATATTCTCTCTCTCTCTCTCTCCACATTTCTATTTTGTAAAAACTATTTATAATATTTTTATTCAAAACAAAACTATTAAAATCTCTATTTTTCTTTTTTCTATTTATTCTTGACAAATTTCTACTATACATTTAATCATAACAACCACTACCATTCAACTATATTCAACTTTCAACTATACATGCAAATGTGTCACTCCAAATTATTCTATCTCACTTTTTTATTCTTTGTGGGTTACACTTTCTCACAGCATCTCTTAACTTTTTTAATCTCACATTTAAAACTCATTTTTTTTTCCTCTCTCACTCTTATCTTTCTCAATTTTGTTTTATCTCTCTCCCTATAGTCTCTCTCTCTCTCTCTTCACATTTCTATTTTTTAAACTATTTAAATCTTTTTATTCTTTTTTTTTGAGATTTAAATCTTTTTATTCTAAACACACACTACTAAAATCTCTATTTTTCTTTCTTGTATTTAATCTAGATAAAATATTAGACGGGAAAATGTTACATATTTTTTGTATAATTTTACTACTGATAAAATGTATTTCGTCTATTTATTCGTCATGGGAGCTAATTATTATTAGATGATTGGTAATTACCTAACGATAAAAAATATCAAGCGAAGAAAATATTCTAAAGTTATGAAACTTTATTTATTATGAACTTGAAAATTTTATTGTAATTGAATTTTGCTTGAGTCTATTTATACAAAGAATACGATGTTGCCCGTGCGTATGCACGTATACTGCTAGTTAATTATAAATAACTAGCACTAACCAATAAACGAAAAATATAGTTCTAGAAACCCAAAATTCACAACAAAAATTATATTAAAATAAAAAATATTAATGTTAGTAATATATATAATATAATATAATATAATATAATATAATATAATATAACAGTTTTGGACTGGGCCAAGGACCCACTCCGCTTTGTGGGCAGAGCCGACCCAAACAAGCCTTTGCCAGCGCTAAACTACACGGAGCGCATTTTGGCGCACAGTCAACGGCCAAGATCAGCCCACTAAATCCTACGGTCACTATGCACCTCCGACTCCTATAAATAGGGGTCAACCCTCGAGAAAAGGTACAATTTTCTTACCCTTTTATGTGTTAAAAATATAGTAAGTACAACTACACTAAGTAATTCTATTTGTCTTATTTACGATCTCTATTTTAATCACATTTATTTGCCCCTGTTTTTATAATGGCGAACTTTCTAAAATTGCAATTTTGATTTGAGTACTAAGTGTGCCACATAGCGGGGTCAACCCGTGCGGATGCACAGATATGTTACTAGTATTGCACTAAAATGACCCACTATTGGCCTTTTAATCTGATGCGTGTAGTTTAATCTAATGGCGGATAATTATTCCTCTCACTCTCATATAAAACGAGCACAAGATATACTCAACTGAAATACAATTGGGGTAGATCTATTTCTTACAGTGATTCTCTCTCCCCCTTATCATATTTTTATACACAGCGAAAGCATAGCTCAGGAAAATCATAATGGCTGAATCAAACATAAACCAAAAGCAAAAACATTTTGTTCTAGTGCATGGTTCATGCGTTGGTGCCTGGTGTTGGTACAAGCTTAAGCCACGTTTGGAATCTGCTGGTCACAAGGTCACAACACTTGACCTTACAGCTTGTGGCATCAACACACACAAAATTGAAGATGTACATACGTTTTCAGAGTATTCTAAGCCTTTATTAGAGTTCTTAGCTTCACTTGCTCCAAATGAAAAAGTGGAGTCTCCAACAAATGATATCAGAGTAATGGTTCAGCTTGGCTGGGAGCGGGAATAGGTCTTAGTTCGTATCAAGTTTAGTGATGTGGGTGACTCACACTTGAGTGTGAGATCATTGAGTATTCAAATGTAAGTGGTTAGTCCCACATTAGCTAAGAGTGAGCTAAATACAAGGAAGTTCACCGAATATGGGTTACTAATTAGATAATTAAGTTCCCTAAATACTATAAGTCATTTCAACATGAAATTAGAGGTTGTTCAGTAAGGGAAAAATTGACAAGCCACTTTGTATACAAACATTAAACTAATAGTCACCAATAAAATGTGACAAGTCACAAAAAAAAAAGAAGCTTAAATCGAATAATCAAAGTTTTAAAATGGCTAAAAAGAAGAAAACCTATTATCTATTTATTCCTCCAATCGGAAAATGATTTTCCTTATAAATTAATGTATGAGATCTTGCTTCTACCTTAACACCAAGCTCCTTAATAAGTTGGGTACTTAAGTCAAACAAAACGAGTTGCTCATCTTTTTTTCTAAAGAATATTTGACCATTCTTCCATGCTCCGATAGGATGTCCAATGTTTGAAAAAGGCTCAACAATAAAGAGTTTAGTCCATGATTCCTTCACACCTAGTTCACCCAAAATTGATATGTGAAAGGTAGTCTCCCAGAGATTCAATGACATTAAACCAATATACCCATTTAAAACCAACAAAAAAAATCGAAAGTCAAGATCTACATCTATGGATGTGGGTGTTGTGGAGAACGCCTCATTGCTCAAGTCAAATGATGATAAAAAATATCTTGCTTCATCTTCACTTGTTCCATTTATGCCTACCCCCCACCAGTGACACATCCCATCTATATACAATAGTTCACCAGGATCAGTAAATAGTCTAACAGAAGCAGGCTCATCGCCATCAACTGTCCTCCAAGAGTTATTTCTTAGACTATATATCTCCCATAAAGGATCCTTTTCGGGTGTAGGAGATAGATGATAATAATCTCTTCCGTCCAAGAAAAATCTTACAAACCGAATCAACTTATAGTCATCATTAACTTTGTCGTAACCAAATCCATGAAGCACTGCGAAAGGATCAAGACCAAGTGGTGGTGAGTCATTAGGGCTGGGAGGAATGGCCCTGAATTCATCGGTAGTTGGGTTCCATAATACAACTTCTTCAGGCACTTTGTAGAGGCAAAGAATTCCAGTAATACTACCAGAATTAAGAATCATAAAGTAAGGTTCCTCTTCTTGAAATGGATTTGGCCAGCCTAATTTGGCCATACTCTCAAACCTATCACAAGAAAATAAATCAATACCACATCTAAAACGTTGTATGAGGAGGAGGGATGTATCATCGAAATAAGAATGTTGATTGGATATGAAATTTTTGTGGAAGATGCTCAGAAAATTGGGGTTTTCAAAGGCCCAGGCCTTGCGCACACATCCAAATCGCTTCAAAGATTTTAGAGGCAGTTTTGATAGAATGGAGAATGCAAGATCATCATGGATGTAATTCCTAACCTTTTCACTTGCCAGACCCATAGATTTCTCCATTTCCTCTTGCATTTGTAACTCGATAGGCAATGAGAAATCATTAGAACATTCAACGTTAGAGAAAACACAAATGGACTCGAGCATCGTTGAAAGAGTTTATATAAGTGCTGCTACAAATATGAAATATGTAATTGGGAGATACGGGAATGAAGGAATTGATTCTCTTAGTGATTTGCCTTTAAGACTTTCAAAACTAAATTAATTAACATTTAAAAGATTGATTGCTTCCTTAGTTGAGAAGTATTTAAAAAAACTTAGTTGCGAAGGTATTGTAAAATAGTGTTAAATAAAAATATTTTAATATATTTTTTAAAATTACTTTAAACAGTGGCAATTTAATCTAGAAATAACTTCAAATATATTCTGTATTTTGTCATTTATTTTATAACTTTAGTTTTTGTTTTCGTTGACAATTTTTTTCATTTGTTATATTCTTTTAATTTATAACTCTCATTAATGGATTACTTTTTTTCGTCTGTCTATATTGCTCCAATGTCAAAAGTAGGATTTTTAAACAAATATAAAAAAGACAAAAAGTTAAGTACGTCTACTTTTTAACAAATCGATATGTATCAAATAATTATTAATTAAGTGATTTAAATGAAAAGGCACTCCTGCAATATTTAAAGGCTGCACACACATGCTGCAACTATTTAAGTGGTCTTAATTAAAAAGAATGCTTGTAAATGATTAAAGAGGGACATGTATATACCTGGTTAAAGTTTAAAAAAAATTGTTGCGAAATTGAAGAAATTAAAAAAGTTATACATTATATGCATCTTCTAATCTAATATACTAAAATCCTATAATAGAAAATTGACAAAATTATTCCACTTATGGGCTTGCCAAGTGTCCATATTTATGGGCAAAAATGTCATTACTTCTAATTATTACTCCCTCTGTTTTCGTATATAAGCAAAAATACTCACCAAGTCAAGTTATCAAATATAAGCAAGTCAAAGCAAGTCAAGTTAGCAAAAATATCTACTAAATTTTCATGAATACTGTGAAAAAGAAGAAAAAAAAGTTGAAAAAACAAAGAATTACTTGCATTGAGAAAAGAAAAAGTAGAGCAATCAATAGGGGTAAATTTGGTATATTAACTAAAAAAACTTTGACTTACTTATATTTGATAACTTGACTTTGTGGGTATTTTTGCTTATATATATATACAAACATGGAGGGAGTAATAATTAGAAGTAATGACATTTTTGCCCATAAATATGAACACTTGGCAAGCCCATAAGTGAAATAATTTTGTCAATTTGCTATCATAGGATTTTAGTATATTAGATGATGCAAGTAATTCTTGGTGTTTCCAACTTTTTTTCTTTTTCACAATATTCAAGAAAAGTTAGTAGGGGTAATATAGGAATCCTACTTATTATTTTTTAACTTTTATTAATAAACGTGTGTAGTCGTTTTTTGCTTATATATGAAAACAGAGGGAGTATTATTATTACTTCTTACTTCTATCTAATCTAATATAATAAAATCCTATGATAGCAAATTGACAAAAGTAGTTCACTGATGAGCTTGCCAAGTGTCCATATTTAAGGGAAAAAATGTCAATTACTAATTAAAAAACAAAAATTTGGCATTTTTTAAGTTTTGGTCATTTTCTTACTTTCTTTCTCTCTTTTATTATATTAGATATATTTAAAAAAACTACTGTATGAGTGCTTTCATGCTTCCCACCACTCTAGGTGAGGAGCTGGAAAGGATGTTGAATTCCTTCTGGTGGGGAACTAATAGCAGAGACCGAAGAGGTATAAGGTGGATGAGTTGGAAGAAGTTGACTATGAGGAAAGAGCATGGAGGGTTGGGTTTTCGGCATTTTCACGGTTTCAACATGGCGATGTTAGGGAGCAGACATGAAAAATTGCAACACATGCAGATACTAAAGTGCAAAGGCTTTCAAAGCTAAATATTATCCCGATAGTGACTTTATGGGGGCTCGCTTGGGCCACAATCCCAATTTCGTGTGGCGTAGTATCTTTTCTTCCAGTGATGTTGTCAAGTTGGGTGCTAGGTGGAAGATCGGAATGGGGAGCAAATTTCGGTTTGGAAAGATCCTTGGCGTAGTATCTTATTCCGTCAAGTCAGCGTACTATGCGTTCATGGAGGAAAAGGTGGATCAAGATGGTTTACGGATGGAGGGCGATTGGATGAAGATATGGAAGCTTAAGGTGCCAAATAAAATTAAATTGCTGTTGTGGAGAGCTAACCGTGGATGCCTCCCCACAAGGTCCAATCTTAGGAGCAAACACGTTACATGTGAATGGTTGTGTCCTTTTTGTGAGCAAAATCCGGAGAACGAGTGGCATATTTTCTTCGCTTGTCCTCACAATGAACAAGCTTGGCTCAAGGTTGGCTTGTTACTGCAAGTTCATCAAGTTATGGATAGCTCGGAATCCTTTCGGGAATGTTTTTTTTCTGCTCATGGATTCTCTAGATATGCAATCAAGGAAAGTAGCAGCGATGATCTTTTGGGCTTTGTGGAAGTGTCGGAATGATAGAGTGTGAGAAGGAAGTGTCCAGCCGTGGGAGGTTGTTATTGGTAGTGCTTTGGACTTTCTCGTGGATCGACAAAGACTAGAAATCGTGTTGCTCTCTTGTTGATGACAATGCGATGACAAAGACAAATAAACCGAGCATTGCTAATGACAATGCGGAGACCGATGGGTTGGTTTGGAGGAAACTGGACGCTGGCTTCTTCAAGTGTAATGTAGATGCAGCCCTGTTTGGAAATGATAATAAATATGGAATTGGCATCTGTATTAGAAATGATTTGGGCGAGGTTTACAGTGGCAAAACTCTCTATTTTGAGGGCCTCCCCTCTCCTCAAGAAGCGGAAGCAATGGGACTTTGGCAAGCACTGCTTTGACTTAGGGATTTGGGTCTTTCTCTGGTCTCCATAGAACTGGATTGCTTATCAGTGGTTAACGGAGTGCAGGAAGATACAAATACTAACACCGAATTTGGGACGCTAATCACTTATTGTAAAAACTTCTTATATACTTTTCAAAGCTTTACAATGAGCTATGTTAGGAGACAATCAAATCGTGTGGCACATAATCTTCCTAGAGCTTCACGATTTAATGCTAGCTCCAAAGTTTATGAGTATATCCCAAATTGTATTGAAACACTTATTATCAATGAAATGAGATGAATTTTCCTTGGTCAAAAAAAAAAACTACTGTTGACACACCAAAAAATAACAGACAAACTAACGCAGAATGACGCGCTGTTTGGTTTTTTCTTTTTTTCCTTAAAAACATAAAAATTATGTTTTTCTACTATTTACTATAATCTTTTAAAACAACTAAAACCAATCAATTTAAAAACTAATAATTTCAAAAAATATTCAAGCAACCACTATCGAAAATTCCAAAATAACTTTTTTTAATAATCTAATAATTTAATTAATATGATTAAATTAATATTAAATAATATACAATTTACTATAATCTACATAAACTACTAAAACCAATCAATTTAACTACTAACAATTGTCACAAAAATTGAACCACTAACAAAAAAAATTAAAATAACTATTTTTTAATATTTTAATGATTTAATTAAACTGATTAAAATAATATTAAATGATCTAAACGGGAGTGGCAACAACATACCAACAAAGGGAGCGGCAACAGGGAGGCAATAGGAGAGACAATAGGGAGCGGTAACGAGGGAGTGACAACGGGAATGCCAACGGGAGCGTCAACGCAGGTATATCTTATAGTAATATTTTTTTCTGATTTTTACTCCATTATTAAGATTATAAGAAGATACCGACTTTTTTTTACTTTTTTCAACTCAAGTATTTTAATAAATTTGAAATGTAGCATTAATTTTATCGAATTTTCCCTTTTTCTTTTAGGCTTAAATATATGTTACCCCCTGCAAATATACACATTATCCATTTACCCGCTGTAAAAATAAAACTCTTAAAAAAGACCTTGCAAATATTAAATGTTTCTAGTTACCCCCCTACTGTTAGATTATGTTAACAGCGTGCTAAAACACTTAATATTTGCAGGGGGTAAATGGATAATTAGCATATTTATAGTGGGGTAAATGGATAATGAGCATATTTACAGGGCGGTAACATATATTTACGCAGGGGGTAAATGGATAATGAACATATTTGCAATTTTCAACATGTTTATAATTTCATAGCAATTTATAACAAATACAGTGTCACCTATGCAAATGCACAAAATACTAGTATCTCCTTCTAAAATCCCACGCTAAATACAAAAGCTAACAACTAAACCCCAACTCAGCTTAAATTGTCATTGAACTTGAATAAAATTTTGGTTTTTTTTTTGTACAATTTAGACAAGTAAATTTTTTACACAAACCTCATGCTCCCATCTTTCTTCCTGACATGTCCATGCATAAACGGAGTAGTAATCAATTTATTTTGTTAATGCAAATCTTAATCTTATCTTAATTATTAATAACCATGGATATCTGACGCGTCACCAGACAAAATAAATGACGTCATTGATGACGTCATTTCCACGTCATCTAAAGTGTATTGCATGGCGTTGTGGACGGCCGAGATGCACTGCACGCGCGTGTCCAAGATAATCAACGGCTGCATTTTCGTTGGATTTACGGATCAAAATAGTTAGTTCTATTTGCTTCATTTTTCGGTGCCATGCAAACCGTTTGATCACTAGATATCGACGCGAATCAACGGTCGAAGTGCAATGCTCAAAATCAACGGTTGTGATAAATTTAAATTGCGGCGCATATTCGCATTCATTTTGAGGGAGACAATAAAACGGTTATCATTTATTATACTTAATGGCATGGTATCTTCTGTACTATAGAAAATAAAACGTAACTTGATGCTCAAATTTGATGCCAGCTGTTGAATAAAAAATATTACCTATCAAAATAAATGGACTTAATTTAGGGGATTACAAGTTTGAATAATTGTTAGTATCATCATTATTTTTTGGATTTCACTGGTAATTAAAACCGCTGTAAGCTAGCATATTATAACCATAAACTTATTTTTTGGTCAATTCATTTGGTAAATCAAAATAGTACAGCACTTAATTTGGGGATTGGGGATTACAAATTGTTGAGAAACGTCCGAATTAAAATTGGTTTAATTCCAAATCGCACTAATTCCACTGGTTATAAATTTAGATCAATGGCTACAATTTGGTCAACCTATTTTCAACACAGATCCACCATTGATTTTATTTGGTGTAATGTAATCACTCTTATTAACGAAATATTCCAGTCTTAATTGTGTTATAATTACTCATCAATGACTGTTATTGCGGGCTTCTCCAAATAAGAACTCGACGCGTCTAATTTAAAAATCATCTTCTACCTGACGCTTAGCACCCCTACCACGCTATTGTAAAAACATTGGAATACACCAGGTTTGATTTTGGTTCCTATTCGTTGCAACTCATTCTTCACGCAGTTGGTACGTAGTAATTTATTTTTACTAACAGTCCACACTCCAATGCCTAACTGTTTCCGTTGTTGCACTTTTCGCAGATCAATGGCTTCCGCATCCAAACTCCCTATTGTTGCTACTCCAAAAAAGTCGGTTCCATTGTCAAATGTCCAACCAGGGGATGAAGGCTCAACCGTGTTGGTTAAAGTCCTTCGCAAGTGGTATGTTTTAGGGAAGCATGGAGGCAACAAACCAATGTCTCTTGAACTGGCCTTGGTGGACTCTGAGGTAACTACATAAGTTAGCAACTCACACCGTATATATTTTTTACTTTCCCATGCTTCGTGTGTTACAAAGTGATAGTTTTTTAAATATCAAAACAAGATACATAGCAATATAAGCATGTCCAGTACAGTTTTGTCCGTTGTGATTTTGTTGTTGTAATAGCATATTTAATTCGGATCTGTGGCTTAGGATCTGTGTTAACATCAATGGTGGATCTGCGGAAATTTTACTTTTTTCCATTTTACTTTTTCTGATTTATCGTTTATCTATATTGATTCATCTGTGATTTTGTTGTTGTAATAGCATATTTAATTATTTTAGTTTTTAGTTTTATATAAAATTGCACATGTAATTGTATATCTAATAATCTAATAATAGTTCAAAATATATTTGTGTTTTGATGCCACCCCTTTTCCATACATCAGGGAGCTACTTGGATTCCTTGCTATGGTAATGTCTTCATAGGAAAATTCCTCCTTCACAAATTTTAACTATTATTATATCTCTGTATGCACATGTAATACAATTGGACATGTAATTATTATATCTCATTATTTTAGTTTTTTTGGTGAAGAGAATAATGTAACTATTATATTCACTTATCGTAAAAATGTCTCTTTTTTTGATTCAATAATATAAAAACAAGGTCTAAGATTTTTAGTACTTAATCGTTCGGGTGGTTTAGGAGATAATTATACAACTTTATTCTGGAACGGATAAAATGGGACTCATGCATACTTTGTCACATAAATGCTAATGATTTGTTTCATGCTGTATAAAATTTCTTCTCATGTATGCGGAACACATAGTTCCCGAATTATACGCACGAATATTTGATGGTTGTTTGCACTACAATATTTTAGGGTACAACGATTCAAGGTCATCTCGACAGGATGCACATCTACAAGCACGAACGACAACTGCATGAGGGACACGTCTATGCAATCAGCAAGTTTGTGGTCACATCAAATGTTGGCGAATTCCGCGCCTCAAGGCACAACTACCGACTGAACATCAACTACCACACTATTATTCGCCCTGCAGCACGTTCGGACTCCATCCGTAATCCTGATTTTGTCTTCACTCCACCCGCTGAATGCCTCGCAAGAGAGTTTAACACGAACTACTTAGTCGGTATGTATCTGGCAATATAATTGAAAAGAAACGGATCAGTTTATTTGTGGTGATCTTCGAATGATTTATGTTCTGATTATATGTCAAATTTGTTTCTAGATGTATCTGGAATCCTTACTGGCCTTCAACCCGAGTATGAATTTACAAAGGGAAACAGGACATCTTCCAGGATGAAGATCGAGATGGATAACCGAGGGTAAATGGGTTTTATCGTATATGTATACAACACTTACGGTCTCATTAGGCTACTTACATAAGACCATATAATGTGTTACTTAATATTCTTTGGGTGTAGGTTTCGATACACAGTCCAACTGTTTGGAGAGTATGTGCAAGAAGTGAAAAAAGCGGTCTCTTCTCCTGGACGGAACAACGTTGTCTCCGGTCTTTTTGTGGGCCAAGGTTGACGACTGGAATGGTATATTAAACATTAGACCCAATTTAAGTTTGTCCTATTCAAGAACATCTCCTGCAATTATGTTGCACTAATATTAGCCACCCTGTGTTTTCTGGGATGTTTACTCCATTGCAGGTGGTAGACAACTGCAGACATCAATGCACACTACGAGGCTTTTAATCAATCCCCTCATTCCCGAGACCGCTCTGTTGAAAGAGACGTGAGTTAAAAACAACTTACAGTTGAATACCCCTTTATTGTGGCGTTGTAAAAAATTATTGTCGTTTTTTTCAATTGTTGTCTTTCCAAAAGTTTATTGCATGTCCATTGAGGTCTCTACGCCAAGGTCCTCTTTAAAAAATGGACTAAATTTATCATCAATCGGTTAGCTGAAAGATCACAAACTGACCGATTTTATGGTGTAACAGAATTTCATCATTGAGCAATTCACCAACATTGACACTCTCCCAAGGAAGTAAGAGTGTAGGTCAGATGGATGAATTTCTCAAAGTAGATGAGAAGCACACTATTCTGTTAGTGAAAGAGGCGTTTGAGGTGATGGGTCCATTCGTTTAAAGGCGATCATATTTATATAGACGTCTACTTGATTTTACGAAAGCTAATATATTGTTTTTTTAAATCACCTTCATTTCGGTCTAATAGCTTATACCCACAACTATATAGTAATTTTGTCTATGTCTGCAGGTGAACAACTTTGTCATTTTGGCAAGTGTTGATTCCATCCTTAACGAGGATGACTGGTGGTACCTGGCATGCAGTTGCCATAAAAAAGTAATTGCAGATTCGGACATGTACTATTGTGACAAGTGTAACATCCATGTGACGGATGTGACCAGAAAGTAAGCTGCCAACTTTTTGATTTATATACCAGCTTCATATATAGCACATAACAGCTGCACTGCTCTCTCTTATTTTATTTTTGCACATACTGACTATTGTTGTTCCTACTTGACTTCCTGTTCATCATCTTGATCTCAGGTATTTCTTGAAACTGCGAATCATTGACGAGTCGGATTCTTTGGTCGTCGTTGTGTTCGATCAAGCTGCACGAATATTGTTAGGGAGGTCCGCTGATGATGTCTATGACTCATGGATGCAGGTTAGTCACTGTGTAGATCTTGATCGATGGCTATATGTAGTATATGTATACATTAGGTGAATTTGAAATTTGAAATAATCCCACCTCTTAAGGGGTAGCTTTGTCATTAAGTGGAGGCATAACTTTGTCATTTTTTGCCTAATGAAAACATGAAGTAGGAAATAGGAAGTGACAGGGGTGTGGATTTTTCTGCTGCCATGAACTTATTTTTCTTCTGTCATGAACTTTATGGTGTGCTAAAATAGTATGCTAGGAATTGATTAAGAGTGTATTTTGCTTTCTCCAGATGCTAACGTGAAGATGATCATTTGAATGTGGATTTGTTTATCAATAAATTATACCTCCACTTAATATCAAGCAATCAAATTGTGATCCTTTTTATTGCATAATTACATAAAACTCTCCATTTCGTGCACGAATTAGCCACATAGCCTTTTCGCAATGTGTAATTTGTTAGTCATTCAACATATTCATATTCATTATCATTATATCAGGACGCTGAGAGAGACTACGTACCAACCAAGTTGCTGGGATTACCAGGCAAGCAAGCACTGTGGAATATTCAGAGCGAAAATTACAAGGGGGGCAGGTTCCCACGACAGTATCTGGCAAGGAACGTTACTGACGACCGCACTATCATCGAGCAATACCAACTTCAGTGGGTTAATACAGAGGTTTGTGATTATGCACCTTTTTTTGGGACACGAGCGAAATGTTTTCAATTCCTGATGTCTAGGGAATCTGAACCAATTTTTCTGTATATATGTTTACATTGTTGCAGGAGGTTGTCGATGCACCACATGAAGTGTTTCTGATTGAGAACACCCCAACAAGTGTCAATGACAGTGTCCAACAACTGAGCCAGGGGGTCTCTCAGGTAAATGTTTGCACATCATCTCAAACGGACTAATGTTGTTGCGAAACAGCATTTGTTTTTAACTCTAAAATTGATTTGTTTATTTGTGGCCGATATGCGTAGTCTCTGACGCACATTCTGCTTATTTTTATGTGCCTTAGGATCTGATTGCAAGGTTTGATCAAACCACCTCAGATACGAACTCAGCAATCAGAGAAAATAAGACAGTCGACATCACTAAAGACCATGATGATACACCCCCTCTCAAACGTAAGAGTCCGGCAGATAAATGTTCGTCTTCTGCGACTGTCCCACTTAAGACAGTTAAAGTGGAAAAGAAGGAGTAGTTCAGATAGCAAATTTGGTTCGTGCTGTACCTGAGTTTTTTGGTCTTATGTGTTCCGCAAAACTTTATGTCTTCCGTTTTATGCACTATTCTCACTAAACTTCATGCATGGCGTTTCCGGCCATGAATTTTTCACAATTTGTGGTTCACAGTAACATACCTTCCTCGCTGCAATTGCATTTACAATGCTTTCAATGAAATGTCGTTTATCTATCTTGATATCGTTGTGTTCTATGTTACGTTACTCCTACCGTTACCTGAGGTTGGCTTTAGTCTTGCATTTAAGCCTTTCTTTACACTGAATTTTATTGGTGAAGGTTCTTATATTTAACACGACAGAGGGCGGGTACAAACAGAGAGACGGGCATCGTTTTTGTACTTTGCATTTGGATCAGAGGGTGTGATCACACACAATCTAAATTGTGAGTCTTAATTGTTGCAGCACCGACGGTCGATAAGAAATATTTTGTGGTAATTTTGCCTATTGATGTTAGTCTCTATATTTAACGAATCTTTTTTACCACCAAGCTCTGTCGGTTTTGTTGGTCATTTAGTCCCTGACCATGAGTGTAACAGCTGACTTCAACATAAAAACATTAACATGGCTGCATAACATTCCGTCGAGTTGGTAAGATCGGATACGTGTTAACCCAATTTTGTGAGTTGTAAACATGTGAAAAGCTTTTCTCTGACTATGCTAAGTTTGGTGTGAAATGCAACACTGTCAGTTAACACTTTATTATATCCTTTTTGAGGAGTGACCGAACTAACCTTTTACATCACATAATAGATCAAACTAATAGCCCCAAAAAACTACATATCGCCTAACTCAAATTTGTTTAGTTATATACTCAAAGTCAAATGAGAAAAGGATCAATTAATAGGTCAATGTCATGTAAATTCACTCAAAATATTGATGCAGTAGGCAGATATTTAAAATCAAAATAGTCTAATATGGCTATAACGCTTGTGCTAATTTGAATCATGCGGGAATTATGCTTTGATTGGCCATTGATTTTTTTTTAGTATAATTTATTAGCCATTGATGGAAATAGTCAAATGAGATCAATCGTAATTAAATCAGATGACAATATGCAATAAATTGGCAGATCCACAAATAAAGCCATCATCATTATTGTGCTATCAATTACCACAAACAGTTTGGGTTGTGCGTTATACAAATTTACATATACAAGTGAGTATAATGCTAAAGTTGAAGTCAGAAAACGCAGCATAGTTTACTTGGTGTCCATAGCTTATAGCTTCATTTCACTTTGCACTCTAAGCACTCAGGGAGGAGACACATCATTTGGGAAAATTCCTGCACGCATCCGAGAATCTGAATAACGTTTTCAGGTTACCTATATATTATGTACGTGCAATAGATCATATATCACATGAAGCGCGCGAAGGAGAACATCTATCCCACAGAAGAAGACGCAATCGGACAACACTCTAATCGTACAAGAAGGCGTCAATAAAGGTATAACCTGACGCTTATTGAAGTTAAAATTAGATCATGCATTCATTATATTTTGCAACTCCATCTATAAGACATGCTGCTCTTAACCCGTATGCGTGTCTACTCTTAGTAACGCATTCATTATATTGTGTGTTCATCTATATGGTATGCTACTCTTAACATATATAAACCACTTTTGATTGGACCTCTTAATAGATATTGCGTGTCTACCTGAATTTTAATGTTCTGTTGTCAGGATATATTCGACCTCTTTTGATTATATTTCATTTGGCTATATGTAGTATACTGTATACATTAGGTGAATTTGAAATTTGAAATAATCCCACCTCTTAAGGGGTAGCTTTGTCATTTAGTGGAGGCATAACTTTGTCATTTTTTGCCTAATGAAAACATGAAGTAGGAAATAGGAAGTGACAGGGGTGTGGATTTTTCTGCTGCCATGAACTTATTTTTCTGCTGTCATGAACTTTATGGTGTGCTAAAATAGTATGCTAGGAATTGATTAAGAGTGTATTTTGCTTTCTCCAGATGCTAACGTGAAGATCATTTGATGTGGATTTGTTTATCAATAAATTATACCTCCACTTAATATCAAGCAATCAAATTGTGATCCTTTTTAATGTTGCGAATAGCACCCTTATGGTTTTCTATGGGAATTTGATATATATCAATTAGGAGTATAAAATTATTTCTTATAGAGCAACATCATCAAATATATATATATATATATATATATATATATATATATATATATATATATATATATATATATATATATATATATATATATATATATCATATGATGTAGTTAATGAGTATAGTTTCAAATTTATTTTTGTTCATCAAATGTCCTTGGTTGATGTAACTGTCATCAACACCTTTACCTGCAAATCCTGATAATCCATCGTGTTGAAGTCATTGATGCGGATAGACCTCTATTTGCTAATTATCATTAGAGTTATCTTATGTCTTATCTTTATTTCATCTCTAAAATTATTTATGATTCTACCATGTGATGTGTATGGATTATGAATCTTCGGACATCTAATTTCATCATCAATCCTATGTGTGTGTGTTATGTGTGTGGATAAAACATTATAAACCACAGGTTTATAATGAGAAACAAATAAAATCATTCATTGATGTATATGCTCCATGATTAAGATGTATAAAACATTTAGGGGAATGTGAATCTCAATAGCGGCCAAGAGAAATATGCATGCAACAGCATATAGAGAATTTACTTGACAAAAATCGCATAAGACATGCTGCTCTTAACACGTATGTGTGTCTATTCTTAATAAAGCATTCATTATGCTGTGTGTTCATCTATAAGACATGCTACTCTTAACAGATATTAACCACAAGCTTACATTGAGATTCAAATAAAATCATGCATTCATATATATGCTTCATGATTAAGATGTATAAGACATTTAGGAGAATGGGAATCTCAATAGCGGCCAAGAGAAATATGTGTGACACAGGTGTGCTGGGGAATGCGGACAGACTACTGTTTTGGTTTTAATGTTGTCAACCCTTTGAATTTTTTTGCAGGTGCAACCCCAGATGCTATCACAGTTCCACGTACTCCATTATCCGAACTCTCTGGTAATTACCTATAATCTTTCTTAAATCTATAAGTTTACAACTTGAAAATACTACGACGATTTAATATACAAGCAACATTTGAACACAAAAGCATTACTATCCACCCACGTGGTCGCACAAAACATGTTACTGTTAACGGAAAATAAAAGGTATTTGGAAAATATAAGCAAGTTTCTTATTCTCTTTGAATGCATAATCACCATATACTCGGGTTTACAAAATAGCAGCATATTTTAATATCTACAGAAACATCGTTACCAAATGTCGCCCAAAATGGCCGTTTGTCGGCGTCTCGCAAAAAAATCCGAAAATTGCTTGCGCACGCGATGAGATATTACGCGCCTTTGTCTCCCGACCCAAATATTGTTATGAGCACTCCCGATGTTCTAAACTGCTCAGCAAACCAATATATAGCAGCCGCACAAGGCAACACGGTGTCGGAAGGCGGTAAGTATACTAGGGTGTCGCCAAATTCTGCCACGGAGTCCCATGCCCCGTTATATGAAATTCAAGGTAATTAGCTACAAAATGGAAATCAGGGATCTGAGTATGTAAACTTCGGGGAACACTTGCTGAACATATGAACATCTAACTTGCAGGAACAGTCAATGCTATCCGGCAGCGCGGCCCCAAAAAACATACTCCTGTTGCCGGTAACAAATTGAAATCACAACTCTATTGAAATTTGTAGAAAGGACCAACATCAAAATACTGTTAGATGATTTTCGTGTATATTTGTTTGATTTTTTGATCCAGGTCCATCAATTCCTAAATGCGCCCCAGTGGGTCGTTTGTCGGCCTCCCGCCAAAAAATACAAAGCTTGCTTGCATCTGGTGTCGGTGGCACGCAACCTTTGACACCACATTCAGCTATTGTTGATGCCACTGCTAATACACCAAGCGACTCGATGACACATGAAATCATGGCCCCCACACAAGGCAGTAATATTCGAACAGGAAGTAAGTGCATGCACATTCATACCTACAAGACCACGTCAATATCATTTTGTATAAATGTGAAATCCATGTGTCTTAATTTGTTAGTATGTATAAACACACACACATATATATAGAGATATATCCATATATATATATATATATATATATATATATATATATATATATATCTGTTGTGTTTTGCCAACATAGTCTTATCAACATATTTTGATATCGTGATTAATAGTTGAAATCCGAAGAGGCCGTGGCCGTCCAAGAAAAACAACTTTTGCAGATAGCACAACAACTCCGAAAAACACAAATAGTAAGTATCTGAGATTCAATCATTGACAACTAATATGAGCTCCAGTTACTATTGCTATTCATAATTATAGAAACTATAATATGAAACAGGTGGCGTTATCGCAAACACCTTCGTTAGTCCCTCACGTGACCAACATATATCTAGCTATGACTCCGAAGTTCGTCACAATCTTGCTAGCACACCTATGTCTGAAGGTGGGTTGAATATTTAACATGCTATTTCTTATTACAATTGTATATTAGCAGTTAAATGCTAAAACAAGAGATTAGTATGCATATTCTGGACTAATGCACTAATCTTTATATATATATATATATATATATATATATATATGATTGAAAAGAAATTTCAAGTATATATATATATATATATATATATATATATATATATATATATATATATATATATATATACTTGGAAATTTCTTTTCACTACACAACCTCAACAACATAGCATCATGCCAAGTCTCAAATATCACCCCGAGATCATTGTCAAATCCTCAACAACTTATACATGAACAAGACGTTCACTCCTGTGCTACCGGCGGTATTACCACAAATGTCACGCGAACAACCGGTATGGCTTTCGTTAACAATTTTTCAGCGATACTCGAATTAATAGAGTAATTTCCAGTCACAAGCTTTATATGTGACTAACCATTGACTCCTATAACAAAACTCATCCAAATTTTAAGTAAAGAAATTGGTCCCATCGTAATTCCATGCATACTAATGTGAGTACTGCTTTGCTTGAACCGCAGAAACCGTTAATACAAATCCACGCCCAAATTTAAATAATTCCCGCTGCAGGGCCACCGACTTACCAATAATGATGATTGACTTCGGTGCTGACGAGCCGCATACTCCAAATGCGCCAACCCCCCCCAATGTCAGGTATAGGGATTGTCGCAGTTTAAGAGAAACACAACTGATCTCCGTCTTTTCTGTTATGATAACTTACCTTTTTCTGTTTTTGGAACACTAACAGGCCAGGCGTTTGCTGAACACACAAATTCCCGGCGAAAGAATATTTACGACGACAATGAATCGCTCCGTACGTCTTTTCATATATTGTACATTTATACTATATTGTATTTTTGTTGCAAGCACTCATAAAACACACAGTCAAAAACACATTGGTCGAATACACATGCACATCGATATAGCATTGATGCTAACAACATTTTTCAGAGTATGTGCCCAACATTTTAGGGACACAATGACCCGTAAAGTTGTGTGAATTGCACTGTGTGAATTGCACCACCGGCTCTTACATCATTCGACGTTAAACTAAGAAATGTTTCGTTTTTCTTGTGACAGCAACACTCGACCTTGGTCTCCCAACACATGAATGCCGTCAATGTCGTGCTTTGTTTTGGTTTGAAGAAAGGGCAGTCAAGAGCAACCAGTCAAGTAGGCCTGACTTCTCCATGTGCTACATGAAAGGGCAAGTTGAACTGCCCTTGCTTCAAAAACCACCACAGTTGTTGCTTAATCTAATACAAGGTACTGATCCTAGGTGCAAGAACTTTCGTGACAACATAAGATTGTACAATAGCATGTTTGCTTTCACATCGATGGGCGGTAAAGTTGTTTCAAGCCATAATGATGGCAACAGCCCTCCAAATTTCATATTACAAGGCCAAAACTACCATCGGATAGGCAGCCTGTTGCCGGCGGATGGTGGTACACCGAAGTATGCACAGTTATATATATGGGATACTAGAAACGAAGTCACCCATCGAATGAGCCATTTTAGGTACGATCCATGTCTCCACTATGTATATCATATACATCTAACTCTTTAAAACTTGATACTTGACCTTCACTCAATATATAATTTTCAGTTCGGTTCTATTTGGGTTTCGTTCAAATTTGTTGAAAATATAATTTGAATTTGATTTAGTACAAGCATTTAATATCATCATCACAATCATTATTTCGGGTCTGCTCATCCTCTACACATTGTTTACTTTGCAGGTCAAATAGCGCCCCCCGCCCACTTGATGAATCGTTAGTCAGAGACTTGAAAGACATGATCGACCAATACAATGTTATTGCGCAGAAATACAGGCAAGTGCGTGACCATCAAGAACATAATCCAAGTCAAAAATAACCTCGATCAAGTAAGGGCCGATCAACGAATCCAAGAACGCATAATACTCCTACATGCGATGAAGTGGCAGCCTTAATAATTGGTGATGACTCACATATTGAGCACGATAGGGACATAATTGTTAAGCACATGTCTGGTCAGCTCGAAAGGTTGCACGAGACACATCCTGCCCTTTTGCCCTTACAATATCCACTGGTCTTTGTTCGAGGTGAGGATGGGTTCCGGGAAAATATTCCAATCCGAAAGAGGCCTGGGTACGAAAGATCTGCCAGTCGACAGAAGGTTACCTTGAGAGAGTTCATAGCGTTCAGGATCCAAGAAAGGTCTGTTGAATATGGTCAAATTGTCACCGCACGTCGTCTGTTTCAGCAGTTTGTAGTTGATTGCTATACGATGATTGAGTCTTCAAGACTAAGGTATATTCACAACAATCAACAGATAATAAGGTCGGAGGTATTGACTGGATTACAAGATGTTGTGACTCGAGGAGAAACTGATGCTGCAGCCATTGGGAGGCGTATTATTTTACCCCCATCATTCACCGGAGGTGCTCGATATATGTTCAATAATTGTCAGGATGTGGTGGCTATCTGCAAGAGATTTGGATACCCAGATTTATTCATCACCATTACGTGCAATTCTAATTGGCCAGAGATTGTAGATTTCGTTAGACCAAGGGGACTTGCAGCTTCTGATCGACCTGACATCATTTCACGAGTCTTCAAGATGAAGCTGGACCAACTTATCACAGACTTAAAGAAAGATGAAATGTTTGGCAAAGTTGATGCAAGTAGATGCTTCTAATCCTTTATAGATGTCGTTGATCTGCCTTAAGATCGTATAGCTTTTATTTATCTGTGTGCTTTTATTGACTATACCATTTAATTTGATGGACTGTAATCGTTTTTTTAAAATCTTATCGCAGTTATGTATACCGTTGAATGGCAGAAAAGGGGACTGCCACATGCACATTTACTGCTGTGGTTGTCATCGGTTCACAAACTTGCTACCACCGCCAACATAGACCGGGTTATTTCGGCAGAGTTGCCGGATCCTACATTGTACCCAAGGCTTTACGGCGCGGTGTCGCCAGATATGATTCATGGACCATGTGGCCTTGCTAACCCCGGGGCGCTTGCACTAAAGGAACGCGATTGTACCAAATTCTATCCAAAACCGCTTTCGCGATGACGAAGATTGATGACGATGGGTATCCATGTTACAAACGCCAAGACACGGGGTGACGACAGCTTGAAAAGAGTGGTATGATTTTTGATAGTAGGTTTGTCGTCCCGTACAATCCACAATTGCTGATGAGGTATCGGGGGCATGTCAATGTAGAAGCCTGCAACAAGTCCAATGCTATTAAGTACCTTTTCAAATATGTTAACAAGGGTCCAGATCGTGCAACGTACCTTCAAGTTCTGCGAAGTTCAGACAATCAGGAAGAGCCGGTGGATGAAATTCGCAATTACTATGATTGCAGGTATGTTTCACCTTCGGAAGCTGTTTGGCGAATATTTAAATTTGATGTTCACCAAAAATGGCCACCGGTGCAAAGATTATCATTTCACCTGCCTAATGAACAGACTGTTTTTTTCGACGACGATGAAGACATCGAAAATGTTATTTGGAGGGCCCAACACTATGACACCATGTTCTTAGCTTGGTTTGTCGCCAACGTAACATATCCGGAGGGGAGGAATTAACATACGCAGAATTTCCGAGCAGGTTTGTATACAATTTTCAAGACAGGATTTGGCTGCCAAGGAAAAAAGGAGGAAGTGTTGGCCGTATTAGTTATGTGCCCCCGGGGGTTCGTGAGAAATATTACCTGCGAATTCTGCTTAACATTCAAAGAGGTTGCACAAGCTATCGGTCTATCCGGACAGTCAATGGTAAAGTTGAGAAGACATTTGAAGAAGCATGCTTTCAACTCGGATTGTTGGACGGCGACAGGGAATTCGTAGATGGAATAACCGAATCAAGCACATTGGCGTCATGCCAGCAATTGCGGAGGTTATTTGTAACTCTACTTTCTATGTGGACTATGCACAAACCAGATTTCGTTTGGCAATCAACATGGAAGCTTCTAGCGGATGACATTGTTTACAAAGACACGAAGACAAAGTTGAAATTCCAGGTATCTACAGCACGATCTACCTCTCTCTCTCCCTGTCTCTGTCTCTAGCTCTATCTCTCTCTATATATATCTTTTATATATATATAGAGAGAGAGAGGGCGAGAGAGATAGAGACAGAGAATTTGATGCACATTGCATTGCTATATACATTCAGACATCTTTCTGACATCCCGTTCAACTTAAATTTTTTCACTTTTAGTGATGGAATAACACTAAAAGTCCAACCAAATATTAACAAATCTATTTTCGAAGACACACGGTCGATGAACAATATTTTTCAACAAACAGGAGCATTTTATATTTAGATCATCTACCATTCATGCAACTAAAATGCCCTCCAAGTATGTGTGTATATATATATATATATATATATATATATATATATATATATATATATATATATATATATATATATATACATACACACACCTCCTAAATATACATAAACGTTTTTTTATTACAAAGTGATGTGGGAATTCATAAATTATACACACCTTGCCTTCTGTGAGATACCAACGCAAATTAGCGAATACATCATTACTCCTTCATTTAGTTGTCCCCTTACTACTGATATATTTTATTAACATAGTATGTATATGCACGTTTGGCTACTATAAGTTCTGTCGAGTATATATTTGCATTTATATAAAGAGCGTTATTGTTGAAGATGCTTGAGTTCACCGCGAATGACTAATATTTCTTTGTTGTTTTGACATTCACTTGGCGTCTCTCCAAATTAGAGAGGACGTATTGAAGAATATGTGTCTTATTGAGCTTGAAAAACTTCTTAATCAAAATGGACGGTCACTTGCCGATTTCTCCATGCCTTTCCCCGTTTTGTCAGAGGGTTTTGATTCCCAGAGCAAGTTGATAGCTGATGAGCTAAGCTATGACAAAGAGGAAATGTCACGCACACATGATAAGCTACACCGGAATCTGAATCACGAACAGAAGGTAGCTCATGATCAAATTAGGTACTCAGTAGTATCAGGCAGAGGTGGTTTCTATTTTTTAAATGGATACGGTGGCTGCGGGAAGACGTATGTATGGAATACATTGACTACAGGATTACGTTCATTGGGACACATTGTGTTGAACACTGCTTCAAGTGGCATTGCAGCCCTGTTGCTACCCGGTGGCAAGACCGCACACTCAACCTTCTCAGTCCCATTGGTCCCCCGTGATGATTCCACGTGTAATGTAAGTCAAGGGAGCCCAAGGGCTCAGTTACTTAAAGAGGCCAAGCTTATCATATGGGACGAGGCGCCCATGTTGCATAGAAACTGCTTTGAGGCACTTGACCGCACTTTAAGAGATATTATGTCCACTATCCATCGAGCAAATATGGACAAACCTTTCGGTGGAAAAACGGTGGTACTCGGGGGTGACTTTAGACAGATTCTACCTGTTATTCGGAAAGGCACCCGGCAAGATGTGCTGGCTGCATCAATAAATTCCTCAAAGATATGGTCAAGTTGCAAAGTACTCAACCTAACTGTCAACATGAGACTTGGCAGTTCCAATATAGATTCCGAGCGAGAGGAAATCAAAGAATTTGCAGATTGGTTGCTCAAAATTGGGGACGGTGGATCACCATCAAATGATTATGGAGAGATTGATGTTGACATCCCAGAGGACTTATTGATCTGGGACACTATCAATCCATTACAGTCACTGATTGATTTTGCTTATCCACAACTGTTGGATAACATGCATACTAACAACTTTTTTGAGGAAAGGGCTATCTTGGCACCAACTTTGGAGTCGGTTGAGCATGTTAATGAGTATGTCTTATCACAAATACCCTGGGCTGGTCGCTGAGTACCTCACACCGACACGCTTTTGTCAATCGGATGAGGACAAAGAGTTACAGAGTGAATGGTTTACCCTCGAATTTTTGAATGATGTTAAGTGTTCCGAATTCCAAATCATAAGTTACTACTAAAAGTAGGTGTGCCCATTATCTTCGATGAGAAATATTGACCAGCCGCAGTGCATGCGGCAATGGAACAAGACTTATGGTCAACCACCTAGGAAAAATATTATAACAAATACTGCTTCATCGGGCAAAAACATTGGTGATAAGATTTTTATCCCTAGAATGAATCTTATCCCAAGTGACGCCGCCTCCCATTCAAATTCAAGCGAGACAATTCCCGCCATCGCTCTGCTTTCGCAATGACCATCAACAAGAGCCTAGGTCGGTCCACTCGCGACGCGTCGCGCCTATTTACCTGCACTGCCTTTCACTCATGGGTCAGACGCTGCCCTATCACGCGTTAAATCAAGGAAGGGTCTAAAACCGCTCATACAGATGAGGAGAGAAAAATTTGCTTCGATCCACCAAGAATGTAGTCTATATGGAGGTGTTCGATAACGTTTGACCAGTTGGGATCACTTTGTTGTCATTTTTAAATGTTTTTTAATCAAAACTCTTGCTTTACTTTGTGCTCCCTTGGAAGATCCTATATTCCACCATTTACTATGAAGGTTGAACATCTATTTTCACCCTTTTCTATTCGTTTGTCACAAATGCATTCAAATGTCAATAGATACATGTTTCTTCTGCGTCGTCTACAACACAAATTAAAATTCAAGTTCGAACTATTTTTTTCCTTCATTTTCTGTAACTGTCTTCGAATCTATCTGGATTCCGATGTAATACAGCGTCACCATACGCCTCATCAGCCATTAAACAAGTTATATATTAAAATAAAAAATACATATATAACTTTCGCTGCCTACAACGACACCTAAAGATTACAATTTATACCCCATAGCAGACTTCTCAATCGGATCTTCGGAAATACACACATTTAAAATCATCATTTTAACATCGACAGAATGACATTGATCATTTACCCTCATTGACTACATTCAACGCTATTAATCACGATGTCATTTATACCCGTGCAGCGCACGGGTCACTGATACTAGTTGCAATAATCCACGATCGTTAAAAGGTGTCCAATCTGTCTACAATTTCGAGTCCGGTTTACATAACTAAATAACACATTTAGTGATAGTCATTAAAGGGATACAAATATAATTTACCAATTAATAAAAAAAGAATAATTTAATATTAGTTTTTACGTGGGTTCTGATTAATTAGACATTAACTTTGGAATGTGTAACCGTCGGAATTAATGGTCTTAAACATAGGAGATAATGGTTTTATTAGTTATTTATATTTAATTAATTATTATAAATAATATTTGATAGTACTAAATTACCCTCCTATAATAACAACCATTGGATACAATTTAAGTAATATATTTATCATCCAACGGCTAATATAGATTTAGTGATCATCACTAAGCAAAAGGCTTAGTGATGTAAGTCTTAGCCAGATATGTAAAAGACAAATTAATAAAACTAGACTATTTTAATATCAGCCTTTTATGAGTTCCTGGTTATTATAGGCATTAGTTATGGTGTTGATGAATAATAAAAACGTGCAAAATTAATGCCCCAAAAATAGGCAAAGGAGTAATCGATCAAATTATCCCAAATACGGCTACCCTAATTTTCAAAACGCAGAAGAACCCAGAAAGGAAGAATAAACGCGGAAGAAGAACCCAGAAACGCAGAAAAATTCGAAACGCAGAAGAACCTAGAAAGGAAGACGCAGAAGAACCCAGAAAGGAAGACGAAACACAGAAGAAGCTCGAAGAATCAATTCGAAAATTAGGAAGAAGATGAATCAGAGAAGACTCAAAGAAGAAGACGCGAAGGAAGACGAATCAGAGAAGACGAAACCCCTCCTGACAGAATCACATCGAAAATGAACGAGTTGCATCAATACCCATTGTGCTGAAGTAGATTGTAGGTCAGTAAAGTTTACTTTCTCAATCCTTTAAATTTTTAGTCTTTTCTTTTTGCTAATGGTCAAAATATGAAATGGGTATGCTTGGTTTTGTAAATTTTTGGCATGATTTTTTTAAACAATGAGTTATGCGTGAGTCTGTTCATGTTGGAAATAAAAATGGAGTCTTGGGTGAAGTGGAGGTTTACACTGAAAGTGTATTTCGGTGTTTGAAGGCATATTACACACCACACAAACATATTAAGTTATGATCTTGCCTTTATTATTTCATTAGATTTCTATGTTACATTCTGGAATTGTGAATTGTTCAGATTTTTCATAATAATATTATATATTATTAAATAATCTCGTTCCATATTTTGGTTAGACTTTGAGTAACCAATATTGTTCCATATTTTGGCTAGTGCATGAGTAACCAATCCTTTTCTATATCTTGGCTAGTCTATGAGTAACAAATCATGTTCTATATTTTTGGCTAGTCCACGATTAACCAATCTTGTTCCATATTTTGGCTAATCTATTTTTAACCAATCTTGTTTCATACTTTGGCTAGTCTATAAGTAACCATTATTACATATAACTGACTGTCTGCCCTTTTAAATGATGTTTCTCCAATATTGGAATGGCAAGGAAAATGAACTTGAGACGTTCACAACATGGGAAAAATATGGAAGAAGGGAAAGAAAGCTCGCCACTATGACAAACTGGGTATATCTATGTTGTGGAATCATGAACCACTCGCCCAACTTAGTGCAGAGAGCTATCCAGACAAGGCAAACATCTTCTCATGCAGTTGGAAAATGATATTTTGAGAGATGGATGTGCACAAAAGCCTACTGTGAAAAGGCATAGGAAATATTCTATTTAGTAAGGTTGTTGCAACAAACTAATGGATATGTGTTTTTATATTGGACCACTTTTCCACGACTTACTATATTTGTTCTTGCTTATTTGATAAATATCGATATTGACTTTATGCTCGCATTTCCTATCTTGAACCATTATAGGACATTGGGTTAAATAAATTTTAAGCAAAGCGGAGATAAACATAGACAAGTGATAGGAATCATGGTTTAATTGCCGAAAAAAAAAGGACACTAATTGGAATTGAATGCCTTAAATATAGGAATCATGGTTTAATTGGTTTTATTTATTTAATTAAATATTGTAATGAATATAAGATAGTACAAAAATACCCCCGTTGATAACAACCTTTGGATATGCAACAATTTAGTGATTGTTACTAAAGCCTTGGTTTAGTGATATAATCCCAAGCCATAAAATCAACGTAGAGTTCATCCTGTGAAGTGGTAAGTGGTCTCAACTCTGAAGGATATGCAAGGAATACTGATGATCCTAATATGCAAAGGAAGGCAACAATGCACTTAGGGGCACCTTATTGTGATCACTGCAAGGATATACCTGAAAGCACTCTTCATGTACTTAATTAGAGCTTGTCCACTTGCTTTGGTAGTGTGGGTTTATATTTTACCAGTTGCAGAAATATACTCTTTAATTGTAGTTTTGAAGATTGGATAGATATGAATGTGACTAGTACGTTTGGGCTACATGATGATTTGGACTGGTCTACTGTATGGGCTACAGCCTGCTATATGTTGTGGCATTGGAGGAATGAGGTGATACAAGTTTGCTGGAAACCTCCAAGTAAAGGGTGGATTAAATTGAACTTCTATGGTGCTAGGCCTAGCAATATTAGAAGTAGTATATTGCGGGGTGTGGAGGTGTTATCCGTGGAGACATTAATGGTGAGTGGATTGATGGTTACTCCAAGTTTCTGGGTGTGTAGTAGATATGTGGCGGAGTTGTGGGGTGTTTATGAGGGTGTTAAGCTTGCGAAAGGAATGGGGCATTTTGAGTTGGTTGTGGAGCTGGATTCGCTAATAGTGGTGCAACTAATCAATGAGGAAGCAATTGGAGGTCATGAGGGTTGGAAATTATTGAAAAGAATCAAAGAGTTAATTCAAGACACAGGTTGGGACTTGGGATATAAAAGAATTTCATATCTACAGGGAGGCAAAAAGGTGTGCGGAGGCTTTGGTATCTATGGTGTGTGATCAGCGAGCTACTTTGATGATCTATGCTGATGTTCCAAATAAGTTAGTCAATTTTGTTGATGATAATCTGAGAGGAGTCTTTAATCCTCGTGTTGTTGTTGTTGTTGTGTAGTAATTCGGTCTTAAGCCCTCTATATATTAAAAAAAAAATAGTGATAGGCAATCAGATCTTGATACACAAACTCAGGCACCCTTGATGTTTGCTTTTGCCAAATTCAGCTCCTCCATTGAATTGCCCGAGTAAAACATTTCTCATCTTAAAATCTAATGCGGCTTGTCAATGCCGCGCGGGAACTCCTTCTTTTTGTTTTTGTTTTTTTATTTCTGTTTTTTTTTTTGTTTTTTTATTATTTTATGTTTTCAAATTTTTCCCTTTTATATATTTTAATGGGTACTTTATCGTCTTAAAAATTTTAGATGTTTAAAAATATAAATTTTGTTTTTCAATAATCGATCGATGAGATTTATTTTAGTTTCATGACGAAATATAAAGTACAATGCTAAACAGTATGCTTTGGTGTACTTGATGGTAAAAAAAATGTTATTTTTAACAAAATACATAAAGTACAATGTTAAGTAGTGTATTTTGAGGTACTTTAGGATTCATAAAAAAATTTAACTATTCAATTACCCAAAGATTCTTTGTCAATAATCAGTTTGGTCTAAAAAATAGTACCTTTTTGACTAAATATATAAAGTGTGATGCTAAAAGTACATTTTGGGGTACTTTAGGGTCCAGAACAAAATTTTGATGTTCAGATACGCTAATTTTATTCCTCAATAACCTGTTTGATGAAAGGTAAAAAAAAATCATGACAAAATACGTAAAGCCAGATTTGTCAAAAAGAGCGCCTTCTATAAGCGGCCGCTTTTAAGTAAAAACGCCACGGATGGCCAAAACAATTTAATCCATACCGAGCGCTTTTAAAAAATGCTGCCCATTGCCTTTAAACACACTAGCCATACCCAACGCTTTTTAAAAATGTCGCCCATTGCTTCACGCGTTCTCTCCCAATACCCAGCCGCTTTTTAAAAACGATGTTCATTGCTTCACGCGTTCTCCCATTACCATTAGCTTTTTTTGAAAAACGCTGGGTATTGGAAGAACGCATTTTCCCAATACCCAGCGTTTTTTAAAAAGCGCTGATAAATCAGATCTCACTCCATATTCTTCTTCCTTCCGTCAGCAACCCATTTCCTCATCAACCCCTACCCTCCATTTTCTTCTTCCTTCCGTCAGCAACCCATTTCCAAAATGCAATCCCAAGACCACCGATTCCCACTCCTCGCCTCTCACCTCGCTCATCCGAAACCCACCACCGCCGCAAAGAATCCCATTTTCCGCACTTTTCCTCGCTCCCACCTTCTTCAGTCCTCCATCGGCGCCATCTTTTCACTCCACTCCTACATCGACCGCCGCTCCAAGGGGTGGCATGGCATCTTTCTCTTTCACTTCAATCTCTCACGAAGAAGGTACTTTCAATTCAATATTCTCCCAAGGTACTTCCTTTTTTTTTTCTCTCGTATGATTTCGTAATTGCTTCATAATCGTTTTTTCCCAATTTGGTTTTTCAGGAGCTTCTTTGAGATTCAGAATCGGATTTTTATCGGTATTATTACCAAACAACGATTTCATATTTGTTCTGTTTTTAATTTCCCTCAAGAATTTGGTAATTCCAAGGAAGCTAACTTAGTTATATTCATTCATCAAAAGATGCATTCATTGCCAATGAAATTGACCCTTTTGTTTGTTAGGATATAGAAAAAATAAATAATTTTTTTTTGATGTGTTGGGTTTGGGTTTTTTCAATTGAAGGTGATGGGTCTCTAGCAAGTAGCAACGGAGTTGGGATTGAAGAGGTTTGGTTTAGTAGATGGTTGGTTGTGAAGGACTGTGGAGGAGGGTTCTTATGAAGAATTCTGGAACTACTGAATTGAATGATTTCTACCCCATTCGACCAGAATGCCAAGCCGATGTTCCAACCACTCGTTTTAAACCAAGGGTGCACTTTATCTTCTCCACTAATGCTTTGCTTTCTTATCACACTTGTTACTTAATTATTGCCTTTTGATTCCCCACATGCTGCTATTGCAAGATTGAAAATTTATGTTTGTGTATTTTTAGCATTACTATTATGTATAGTTGTGTTAAAAAGGAGTCTTGTGATTTACACTTTACAGTGTTTTCTGTTTCCATAGTCTGGCAAAACTCTAAGTGCAAGGAGATGGCATGCATCATTTGATGAAGATGGTCGTCTGGATATTGCAACCTTGGGAAAAAACGATTATGATGTATAAAGCTTTCCACTGTGATTCCTTCTTTCTTTCTTCTTATTAGAAATTTGATGATTGTAGCTTTCTCCGAATGAATGTCGCTTTGTTTTGGTAGAGTTAGTGAACACTTGTAAGCATGTTGTAGTTCACTATGTCGAGGTTTTAATACCATGTTCTCATGTATTATACATGATTAATCTGTTTTTCTATTGCATAACTATATATGAGTTGAATTACAATTGCAGAATCATTGTTCTTAGAGTTGCTGCTGCATCTTGTATGCACATGGATTAATTAAGCCTCTCCAGCAACTCAAGTAAGAGAAGTAAACACTCTCAGAAATTTATCAATTACAATTGCAGAATCATTGTTCTTAGAGTTGCTGCTGCATCTTGTATGCACATGGATTAATTAAGCCTCTCCAGCAACTCAAGTAAGAGAAGTAAACACTCTCTCAGAAATTTATCAAGGAAAAATTCATGATGTTGTACTATAAACTTCTCATATACTACGTTATTTGCTGACAGAAGTCTTTTATACATCATAATATGCCAATTGGGTTCAATATGAATTGAGAGCACAAACTCCTTGATGCACTTGGCATGCTCCACATAGCTGACGGCCATTATCAATCAAAGAGTAGAGATGTGAGTTTCTTTCTTGTTTCATATCTCTTCCTCCCCTATGCTTTCCTTTCCTTTTTCACTAAATAAAAAGACTTTCATAAGTAAACAATAGATATTTGAATGTCAGGGGTGTGAGCATGGGTGCACGAGTGGGATAAACATCCAAAATGGAAAGAGATAGGGAGAACGCAACGATGGAGCTGCTTGAAAAACTCATTGGAAGCAAGGTAGTTGGAGCAATCGCTCAAAGAATGCAAAATATCGATTTCAAGAGCCACTTAATTCCCATTGCAAATCTTAATACTCGCCAAGTGGGAATTTCCTATGTTATTTGTCCCTTTGGATGTATGATTTAATTTTGGATGTATGATTTAATTTTTTGGATGTATTTTGGATGTATGATTTAATTTTTTTATGATGTATGATTTAATTCAGGTTTAAATACAACAAATTCATAGATATCACTATTAAAAAATATTTTGGATGTATGATTTAATTTTTTTGTTGCAAATATAAAATGGAAAATACACAAAAACAGTAAAAAAATTAAATAAAAAATTAAACAATTTGAGGACGTGTTTGGGCAATGGGCAGCGCTTTTTAGGAAGCGCTACCTATTTGAGGACGTGTTTGGGCAATGGGTGTAACACCCCAAAGATTATTGAAAATTTATTTAATAAATTATTGGGGATTAGATTGTGGAAAAATATTAGAAATAAAAATATGGTATTTTTATATGCTAATAGTAATATATGATGGTTGTATGTATTTATATTCTATATTTTATTTTTATAAATATTAATATTTGGGATTTGAGATGTCACTTATTATAGACATTATTGTAAACTCTTGAGGTATTAAAATAGGAGTTGTAGTGAAATTGGAAGTTTTTAAAATGATTTAGAGGGAATTTGTGCATATTACTCACAAGACACCCCCTTTTCTTGTTAGGCGCACCCGGGCCCCTAAAACACAAACCAACCCACGCTGAAGCCCACACGCACCAGCCCAGACCCGACCCGGCGCGCTCCTTCTTCGCGTGAGTCGCTGCGTGAATGCAAAGAACCTCACGCTGCTCCATCTCTCTCTCGCCGCGCGTTCTTCCTCCTCGCCACTGGCTAGACTCGAAATTTCACTCTCCCACTCGAAAATGGCCACGAGCATGAATATGGAGTCGGTTTCTTCAATCGTGGTCTCGCTTTCTAGCCTCTCATCACTCACGCACGCCGTAGCAATGGAGAGCTCGCGGATTGTTGCGCTTCTCTTCGCTTTCTCTCCTAGACCCAAACGCTCAACCCGGGAGATGCATGTCTCGCTCGTCGTAAATCTCACGGTCTTGTTCCATTGGAAGCTTGTTCAAATCTAGATTTGAGTCTTTCGGCCCGACTTCAATCTCGTTCGGGTACTTTTCGATAGGTACTCCTTTTCAAAACACAATTGATTAATTAAACGAGCGATTAATTATATTTGATATATTTAGTGTATGACTTTGGACTGTCGCTGTGGTTATTCTTGCATAATTGTTCGTGTTGGAGTATTTGAGTAGCTGGGTTTTCGTTTGAAGCGGTTGGACGAGTTAGGAGCGAGTTCGTGAAGTTCGGGTTGTGAGTTTCGTAACGCCTCGTGCTCTCGTAAGGTTGTGGGCTCTACTTTACCTATATAATAACTTGTATGATATGTATTATGTGTGGAATAGCTCTAGTAAGGTTCGATTGTGTGAATTTTGTGTTAATCTTATGTTTGTTGTTGTTTTGATGTTTGATTGGGTGATGCCATGATACTTGATGCTGGAAATAAATGTATTATTAATATTGCCTGCTATAAGTTTGATTAAATGTTTCAATGTGAAGGAATGTGAGAATGTGGGGATTTAATGAGGATGATTAATTACTTAGATGAGTGTTATTACATTGAAATTGAATTGTTGAATAAAAATGTGTCTAAGTGATGGTTTAGTCCCTAAGAATTAATTTAATCCTTGGTGTGACAGAATAGTCCCTAAGAATTAAATTAATCCTTGGCGTGACAAAATAATCCCTTAGTGTCTAATTAATCCCAATATGCCAACATAAGCTCCTAAGCACCAAATTAATCATAATGTGTCAAAATAATCCCTTGAGTACTAAATTAATCTTTGGTGGGTCAAAATGGTCCTTGAGTGTGGAAAAGGTCCTTATGAGGTGGTTGGGTCTTTAGGTGAGAATCAATTTAATAAATGGTAAAGTGGTGGTTAATAAATGACGTGGGCTTCGGCCAAAGAGGTGGTTAATAAATGACGTGGGCTTCGGCCAAAGATGTGGGTTAATAAATGACGGGCTTCGAAAGAGGTGGGTCAATTAATGATGTGGGCTTCGCCAAAGTGGTGAGTTATTACTTGATGTGATAAATCTGTGATGTTGTGATGCATTGTCATGGTGTCACATAAATCATATGCATTTCAAAAGTGGTGGGTGGCTTCGGCCAAAACATGGTGGGTGGCTTCGGCCAAACGTGGTGGTTGCCCGACGGGGTTTTTGAGGTGGTTATGGATCCACATGCATATTGCACACATGCATATAACCATGCATTCTTTGAATTCTCGTTGATGCTTAATTAATCTTTTGTTGTGACTTGTTGGTATTTTAATTGAATGGTGAATGCCTTAATTACCATGGATTGTTGTTGCTAGATGCTTCCGAATATAATGCTTATCTTACTTGTTATTATTTATGTAAAGAGACTCACCCTAGCAATTTTTATGTTGCCTGCTCTCGTGGCAACGCCAGTGATACCGAGTGAAGGTGTTCAAGCCTTTTGGGTCGCCCTCGTGTCACTCGATTAGTAACACCGTGGACGGGGATTGTAGTATTGCCATCTTATTTTATGTATTAGACTGATTTGGATTATGTACTGAATATGTAAACTAAGTTTCATTCCGCTGTGCTGTTTATGTTTGCATTTGTTTTATTTCCGCTGTGCTGAGAAAACCATTTCTGGATTATTGTAAACTCTAAACAGGTTTTGAGGGTTTTAACCCACGTGACTATGATATGTATTTCGCGCACTTGATGCGTTTGAATTTTAAATATGTTTTGATAATGTTTTTATTAAATGTAGCACTCTCTTTGAGGTGCGTGGAAAAGTTTTTGAAAAACTCTGATTTTATTAATTGAATTAGTATTAAATAGAAGGAGGTGTTACAATGGGTGGCGCTTTTTAGGAAGCACTGCCCATTGTTGGAGTGGAATACCCAACACATGCGCTCAAAGCGCCACCAAAAGCGCCGCCATGGATGAAAAAAAGCGCTGCCTATATACTAATTCTGTTGTAGTGCGTATTGCTAAGCAGTTTGTTTTGGGGTACTTTAAAGTCCATTTTTTTTTTTTACATTTTCAGATACGCAAAGTTCATTCCTCAATAACCCGTTTAGTGAAAAATGTTGTGTCAAAATATGTAAAGTGCTATGCAAAACAGTGTTTTTTGGGTACTTTAGCATCAGAAAATTTATTAATTATTCAAATATGAGAACTTTGTTCCTCAATAATAATTTTACATTTATTCAAATTCAATGTCTTTGTTTTTATTAAGATTCTTTATGTTTTCTTCTTCTTATTAGCTATATGGATGTTGATTTCAATGTCTTTGTTAATGTTTTTTATTTTAATTTTCTTATTTAGTTTTTAGTTTTAATTTTATTTTTATTTACTTTGAGCTTCTGTGCATATTTACAATTTATCCCTTAATCGCACTTCTTGCAACTTTCTCTAGATACTTCTATTTTATTGGTAATTTCCATCCAACCCTGCACGATACCACATGTTTCACTTTCTATTTGCGTTGTCTTCTTATTTTGGTCATTTCGCACCAACGGGTATTAAAACCATGAATGATACCCGCACGCTTTCACTTTTTATATTTGCATTTGATGAATGTATATTATGTTATTAAAATTCTTTAGATTTTTTTTTCTTATTTTATCTATGGAGTATGTTTAATTTAAATGCCTTTGTTAATATTCCTTTTAAAATTGATAATCTTTTTATTTAATTTATATTCATAATTTAATTTTTATTCACAATTACTAGATTTTGTATTTTGCAAACTAACATCATTTGCCCAATCGCATAAGTTACTTTCCTCGGCACGGGGGTCGACCTGCGTCCTCGAGTTTGATTCTCCAGCTGATAAGTTCGTTGTTGCCGGTACATAAATTTGTTTTCCAAAGACGATGAGATATTAGTCTTTCAAAAAAATTAATTACTCAATTATACGATGAAATTTAGTCTGTTAAAAAAAATGATGAAATTTAGTCAACTCCCTGCATCGCACGGGATATGAGGCTAGTTACCCATGAATGAGATTCTTATGGCCTTTTCAATTAGGAAATCGTTATTATGTTTTTTCTGATAATTAGAGATGATAATATTAATATCCAAAAACTCAACATCATTGACACACTGACACACGCTCCCTCCACTTTCAATGAAGAGTTTGAGAGAGCGTACAATCATGTGATAGAACTATTGGAAAAAATACACCAAATTTGGTACAACAAGAGTACTTGAAGATTAATACACTGAAGTTCAAAAGAGGACCAATCCTCCTACAACAGAAAAATAGGGATAGATCAAACAACACACCCACTGATATAAGAAAAAAACAAAAAGGGAGAAAAGCAAAAGAGCAAAAAGCCACGTCACAGGTTGGAGATAAACACCATGGAAACCCAAAGAGCAAAATTGAGATCTCCATAAAGAGGACCCACACCCATCTTCAGAAAATACTACACATAGGCAAAACACATGCCAACATTATTAGGCTAGATATCATGTCCCGAGTTCGAACCCAACCTATTAGTTGTGTGTGTTTATAAAAATATAATTATAAGGTAGAAATGTACTTTTGGTCCTTTGTGTTTATAAAAAAATTAGTTCGGTTCATGTTTTTTTTTCATTTTGGTTCTTTATATTTCAAATTTGTAAAAAAATAACCCTTTTATTAACTTTGTAACAAAGTTGTTATTTCTTTTTTTCTTTGTTACCATGTCTTTGGTGCGCAGTTTCCACCGGCTCAGCCGATGAGTAATCTACTTCGGGGAACCTGGCTGAAACCAACCTGCATAACAATTACTTAGGGAGATGCTTAGTAACATAATCCTAAAATGCAATGAAAAGGTGAAATAAAATCACTTCCAGCAATGAAAAGCGCTCAAGCGCATACCCGTGCGCTCCAAGCGTATGACTGACAGAATCAAACAGTAAAAAGCACCCCAACCGCACAACCGTTTGTCCAAGCGCATGATAGATAGAATCAAAACTGTGAAAAGTGCTCAAGCACACCATTGTGCGCCCAAGCGCACCATCGTATGCCAAGCGCCTTCGATTTTTTAAAAACTTATTTTTCTCACTTCTTTGGGTACCAATTGCATTCCAAGTTCCTTCCTAAGTCAAATAACATTAATTTCATAGGATTAGACCATTTTATGACTTGTTTATGATGTTGTGCTTGAAAGTTGCGATTAAAAGACTTTTGTGTCATATCAGTTTTTTGCGAAAACATGTGTGCGAAAACTACTTAGTACCTATATAAGTACACCATAATGAACTAATGAACGGATGATGTGTTTGAGGTGGGTGTCATGAACCTACTCTCAAGGCTTGAGAGGTTTTCACTCAAATAAAGTGTTGAGTGGGCGTTCATAGTATTCAAATGTGTATCTATGACGGGGAGGAGGGGGATGCATCATAGGTAAATTATAAAATATATTCAGAGTGTATTGTGGTAAGGGAGTCTCCAAAGGACTCACTGAGAACATGTAATTCCACTCCTCATTGTTGTTGTTTTTCAAACAAGCAGGTGGAGGTTAATGAAGGTAATAGCAAAGGAAAGGATCCCAATTCTTGGAAGACCTTAATGTTTAGAAGTGTAACATATTATTTTGTGCTAAGTCTCATGTGATGAGAATTATTTCATGTTGAAGTATTAGGCGTACCCTAAAGATGTATTAGGATATATGTACTTTGTATTTTGAATTAGGCTTAAATGTTATTTTGGTCTCTCAGCAATTACATCGATTGTTTATTTTAGTCCTCAAAAAATTTTTTAAAAAAGGTCTCTGCAAAATATATTTTTATCCACTTTGGTCTCTGCCTTAATTTTTAAGCTGATTTGACACATTTTAACACATATGGCAATGCCGACTTGGATCTTTTGCTAACATGAATTGCCATATCACTTGAATGAAATGTTTAGTTCCTATTATACGTCGCCCCCACCCAACTTCAATTTGGGGTTAAATATAGAGTTCACCTCGTCTCTCCTCTCACCTTCCGTAGCATCATCATCTTCCACAGCAAACATAGAGTTACAAGATATGTGAGACGCAAAATTGGCTGCATATGGAACGATGGGAAGAGGAGAGTTAGCAGCAAAATTGAACCGCATATGTCAATTTGAGGTAGCCACAACAAATTGCATATACCTTTATCAATTTGTTCTCCCCACCTCTTCATAGCCGATGTTTGGTTTCTAACCTATACTTTATATTGCATATACCTGTGTCAATTTGTCCTCCCCACCTCTTCACAAAAAAATTGTTTCTAATCTATATACTTTATTATCTAACCTTTTTTTTTTGACAAAATCTAACCAGTTATTATTCCACCTTCAAGCCAAGGAATATACTCATAAGAATATAACTTAAACAGAATATCAGGGACAATTTATTCATCCAAATTTCCACAAGGAACTGAAAGAACCACCAAATACCTTTTGAACTTACGTTCCCTGTAAATGAGCATTACCTGCAAAATTCAAATTCACTGCATATGTGAGAGGAGAGATTGGGTGAATCCTAAATTGAATTTAGCCCCAAATTGAAGTTGGGTGGGGTGGGGTGGGGTGGGGTGGGGTTATAATAGGTACTAAACACTTCATTTAAGTGACATGGTTGTCCATGTGTGCAAAAAAATCCTTGCCAACGTTGACGCATGTGTTAAAATGTGCCAAATAAACTTAAAAGTCAAAGTAGGGATCAAAATGGATAAAAAAAATATTCTGTAGGGATCTTTTTTAAAAAAATATTTTTGATGTGACTAAAATGGATAATCACTGTAATTGCAGGGACTAAAATGATATTTAAGCCTTTGAATTAAGTACTTATGTTAACTTCGATGGATGATTTGTATCAGTTATGTTTTGAATATCAAATCTATATGAAAACTTATCATCCTTAGTCAGTTACAGTTGTCAATTATACAGTTATCTTAATCCAATTTATCAAAGTATATCTCTAAATTATCTAAAAGGTAATGTCTTGGATTTTATTGTCGGCTAAAATCTAGGATGTTACACCGAGGGTGTGATGATGCCTAGGGCTGAGTGGTGTTAGAATTTTGGGTGTATGCCTCCTCGGTCGCCTCTGAGATACCTTGTTATGTTGTGTTGAGTTGAGGGGATCTCCTATGACCTTCATCGTGTCGTACGTCCTCTATTTTGTCAGGTGTGCCCACCTTCTCGAGTGGCCTACTAAATTTGGAAGTCTCCTTAGCATCAACCCTTAGTGCAAACGTGAAATACATTGAAACATAAAAATTAAAACATAACCAAAACAAATACTGCTCTAAAAAACTACTAGCCTATCTACTGGGACGGTTTTCCTGCATAACAACAGTGTATGATCTCGTTGATAGTCCGCTTCGTTTCCACGTACAGCTGCAAAGGACTACGATTTTGCCACATGTCATGGGTGTTCAACATAACTCGTAAGTCATCTTCAGTCTTCATCACCATGGATGACCAGTAAACACGTCCATCATCTCCATAATTGGGTTTGCGAAAAATGATACTAGTAACCTCTCGCTCATCACTCTCCACTTGAACCTTACTCAGTAGTTTCTCTTTCAACGAAATGAAGCTAATGTCGCTTTTCACCAAGATAACATGATCTTGGCAAGAGAAAAATACATCATCTTCTCTTTCGGCGATTTTACCAGAATGATGAACAACGATAGTGAGCTGTCTCTTAAGTACTGAGTTGAAAGAGTATCCATTTTCGAATGTGTAGGTGGGAAATAAGTAAATCAGAGTGTGTTGGTGTGAATTAAACTAGAGAATTGGTGGGTATTTATAGCAATGGTCTTCAATTCTGTTCGTTGATTAAAACTGTCGGTGGGATCCAAACCGTTAAATTTGGGCATTTTCTTTAACGAATTTATCTAAAAAAGAGGATAAGCCTGTTGTTAAAAAGTAACACAACGGATTTAGCTTTTTTAGAGATAAATCTATAGTCTATTTTTGGTTGTCGGATCTGTTTCGTTATTTTTTAACTACGGATTTACCTTTTTAAAAGATAAATCTGATGCCCATTTTTTCATTTTGCTCTTGATTTATCGTAAAATCTCATGGCCAATCTTTGCCAAAACGGATTTATGTCCTTTCATTGTAAATCCGCTTTGAATTTTGGGCAGGTAAAATTGGAATACGCATTTGGGTGGGGGTATTTTGGGTGAAGGTGGGGTTGAAAAAAAATCAACAATGCTATTTTGACAAAAAAAAATTGACAAATCGACAAATCACCAACCTACAACACCAATTACCCAAGTTTTTTAGACAAATAATAAGTGTTCGAATTAACCAAGCTTTTAATCCACGCCGAAAATTGTGAAAAAGCAAGTTGGCTATTTGTCTAAAAATCTTGGGTAATTGCACAGTAGAGGCCACGACTATCGATTTGTTAAATTTTTTTGTCAAAATAGCATTTTTCAAAAAAAATACCCCAATTTCATTTCATAAAAATAAAGTAAAAGTTATAGCCGTTAAAATCATTTAATTGTAATCCAGTGGTCGTATATTCAAGAGAAACCCAAAGAAACAAAACAAAAAAAGAGCAGCTGAACAATGGCGGCGCTGGTTAGCCACATTTTGAAGTCCCAAAAGAAGTCGTTTATTCGCAACATCAGCAGAAGCTTGGATACTATCTCGTCATCTTTGTTTCCAACTTTGACTCAAGGTATCACAATAATAAAAATCAAATCTTGAAAGAAAAAAAAATGACAGCATTATTTCAATGCATGTATTATTATGAATGTTATGTTATGTATGTATCTTTCACTGAATTGAGTATGTATATCTTTGATGTAATTGTAATGCAGCAAGACTGGTGGGAAATGCTGTTAGCACAGAAGGTGTTTGTGGATTTGACGAAATGGTTGCAGGGACTGATCGTAAGCATTACATGGTGGGTGGTAAAGGAGGTGTTGGGAAAACAACTTGTGCTGCTTCTCTTGCTGTCAAATTCGCAAATCATGGTCACCCCACTATGGTCGTCTCAACTGACCCTGCTCACTCCTTAAGTGACTCTTTTGCCCAGGTAGTTACCTTACCTACTTTACTTATTAATAATCTCATCAAATTAACTTCCCTTAATGTATCATATTCACTTCTTTGTTCTTTTTTGCATTAGGATTTGACAGGAGGAAAGCTTGTTCCGGTTCAAGGACTCAGTTCTCCATTATATGCTCTCGAGGTACGGTAATCGCTTTCATCAAACACAGCACAGCATATCACAGCATGCAAAGTTTATATTGAATCAACCCTTGATTTAGTCAATCATGCATAGTTTATCAGCATATCACAGCATAAAATTTATCTCCATTAATCAATTGAGTTCTCAAGCGGCAAATTTTAGGGACTAAAGAGGAGGGACTGTGATAATTTAGGAACTAAATTGAGGGTTTAATCATTTTATATTTGTCTATTTTGCTAGCTAAACTATGTATTGGTATTCATTATTCAATCTTCGATTGTTAACAACAGATAAACCCTGAGAAAACGATGGAACAATTTCTGCACAGATAGTCAAAAACCTCGGTGGTGGGGCGCCAAGACTTTAATGAAAAGCATTGGACTTGGAGCGATTGCTGACCAGGTGGTTTTAACATTTAGTACTCACTCAGTGCTGCTCCTGAATGTTATTGTTCATGGCTTGGTTTTATTTTTCTGTGCTGTTTATTCTGTCATTGTTGGAACATTATATGCACTTGCAGTTCTATTATTTATTTGCGGCGTAATATAGCTCAATGTACTTATATGATTAATCAGCCAATGATCACTTGATGAAAGTAGACAACAGTTGGCTAAATTAAATATATCCCCAATCATGATCAAAGTAAATTTTACCTCAGGTCCTCAGCTACTATTAACTATCGCTAAAGACACATTAGAAATTGATGGAACATTGAGGAAAGTTTCAGAAATTTTAAAAGTTATCTTACAAATCTTGTACTGCAGAATGCAAACTGCAATATCTGTCTATCTCTGGTGATATAAGCACCAAAATCTACTCTCTTTTTTTTCTATCCATTTAATTCCTTGTTTGTTACATGACATTTGCTTCTCTTGTTAATTACATTGCCATAGTTAGATGACCTTAAGCTGGAAGAGTCATTGAACACTCCTCCACCGGAATGGATGAAATTTCTGCAATTCTTAAGGTATGTTTATTTGTCTATTTATTTATTATGTAAAAATTTGCTTTGCTTCACAGATCGATTATGCTGCTGCAATCCAGTGATGCAATTCCTTGAGTCTCAAGAATATAGTATGTTCAGTCGGATAGTTTTTGATACAGCGCCAACGGTCTCAGTAATAACTATTACGCTTTTTACAACGTATTTTAACTAATTTAGAAAAAATGATTGTTCATATTCATATCATAACTCTTAAATCTGTTGATAGGGCCATACACTTCGCCACTGTCATTGCCCGACTTGTTGGATGGATCTATAGGAAAATTTATTAAGGTATAATCTGTATGCATACCGAATATCGAACTATCTCGACTTTATATTTAACCAGGGCTTGGTCATCTATATCTGTACCAGAAATTTACTAAATCTATTGCACTGTCCAGTTGAAGATGAAATTAGGTTCAGTCTTCAAATCCTTATTGGGAAGAGAAGAACCTCAAAACAACTCTGTAAGCTATTACATTGTTTTTATGATAATTTTACTCCCTTTGAAATTCTAATTATTCTGTATCTGAACTTCCAGTTAAGGGCACTTGAAGAAACAAAGGAGAGAATAGCAAAAATACAGGACCTCTTCCGTGATTCAGACGCCACCGAATTCATAATAGTAACAATTCCCACGGTAATGTGAAGCTTGTGTTTTGCAAGATTGCTGATAGGAGAGGCCTATTAATTTTAGAGAAAACCAGAGAAAATTAAAGTGAGGAAGCTGTAAAAGTGTACTAATAAGTTGGTAAAATGGTTTCTGGTACAGTGAGTAATATTTATACAAATGACTACTGGTAGCTAGTTATGCCCTGTTTTGGTCTAGCTGAACATCATGAACTGAAACTTACCTGATTCTGGTAAATCAAACATGAACCGCATAATAGCATTCTAAAAGTGCATTTACCTTCAACCATAATAATTTCTCAAGCAGAATCATACAAATGGAGTTGCTTGCTTGTTTTCAAATAAAATTGTAATATACTTTTTGGCATTGCATTTACTTTTTCACCTCTTCTTTATAACCTTATTTTACTCTTATCTATATATAATTGTGCTTCAACCATATTGTAATTGTTTGATTATAACCTCTTCAAGGTTATGGCAATTAGTGAATCGTCAAGATTACATGCATCCTTGAAGAAAGAAAGAGTGCCCGTTAAAAGGCTTATCATTAATCAAGTAATACCTCCTACATCTGACTGCAAGTTTTGTTCAATGAAATTGAAGGTAACCAGAAATTGTTCATCCATTTTTCTATGTCTAAATTGGTAGTCATGTATTTTTTTTATGGTTTCACACTTTACTATTGGTCAAACTTTCTTGATTAGAATTTTGTTCTGATTGTTTTATCTCTTAAGCTTGTTAACTATTGAGGGGCATTGGAGTCAACTTGGGAACCCAAAGCAATAAGTATTAGGATTGCATATTTTAGATAGAGAAGATTGCATTATACATAAAAAGAGGGAATCATAGATAACGTAGCACATCTTCTATTTAACATTCATTGAAACAACTTTTCTTCTCAAGTAAATATGCTGATAATCGCTTACACAATAAACTTAATATGGCATTATATATACACTTTTGTTGCTTGATTTCTGTTTATGTAAATGCAGGATCAAATGTGTGCAATTGAAACTATCCACAATGATCCAGAACTTGCTGATTTGAGATTATGCCAGGCACCCTTGGTGGACATGGAAATAAGGGGTGTTCCAGCTCTAAAATTCATGGGGGATATGCTTTGGAGATAAAACTTACTTCATAGATAATTCATGAATTTTAGGAATATGGCTCCCAATATAGAGAGAGACACAACTGAACATAAAATTCTGTTGCATTACTTTAAATCTTAGATGTCAGTATTCTTTTCCTGTTTAATGAATTGTGCGGCTATGATTTGTTCACAACACCAGACTGATAGTTTCTGACAAGTCACCAACATGTTACAACTAGCAATTCATACAAACATTTATTGAAAGAATAGAGTAATTTTTAAATCTACAAATGGGTTGATATTGTCATTGTCATATCATACATTTGGTTGCTGTCGCCATGAATGACAATGTTAAACTTAAAAAACTGCTGAACTGTAGTGTGTTATGCAGAGCTTGCTGTTGAAGCATATTGGAAACTAATAATTAGTGAGAAGGGCTGTCTTCTAAGGAAGTCTAATGCTACTCTATCCACACCTAACAATTGTTCTCAAACAGGCTCTGATAATCTTGTGTTTTCATACCAAGATACAACCCATGTCAAGTTGCTGTACTAGTTGGTGGGGCACAGGCCGTGAGTTGTGCCAGCCAGAGTGTTGAACATACCATCTTTAATTTGTCCAAATAAATCAGAGGGATTGAAGTATTGAAACTATTTCTTCTGGAAGGTTATCATACAAAAATGCAAGCACGCGACTAATAATTCCAGTCACAATAAGGAGTCCTAAACATTGGTACCAATGTTTGAGATCATAGCCATATGAGTGTAGTGCACCACATCGACCTATTAGCCAAACTCCAGAATATCTACACGGCGAAAAAAATCATGTCACAAATTAATCAGAATATAGAAAATCAAGACATAAATCAGCATATGAGCATATTATTTGTCAAACCTTTTAGCATTTGATATCACAAATGCTTCAAGAGCCCACTTTGTGTAGCACAAGTCGGATAGAAATTCCACATATTTGCTATCCTCTTCATTATCATAGGTTGCTACGAGAGTCAAAACTACTGGAAGTAACACTGACCACTGCATAACATAACATAACACACAAGAAAAGGCTTGTAAGTAAGAATGAACAAGGCACCATCACATCACCTACTGTTGAAATGATCTCCATACTCACCAGCTGGGCTGGACCTGGTTGAAGGAAGATTGCCAACACATAAGCTATGCCAGTGACACAGTACACCAAACATAGCAGAACAATGTAGTTATCTGTGAAAGATGATCTTGGATTGTTGAAGAAATAGAACATGGAGAGATAAACCAGAGGTTTGATTATTGTACTGAAATGGTCAACTGTATCCTTTGAAAGAAAGTAAGCAAGGCTGCTCATCCCCGAAGCGCTTTCCCTCAGTAGTGCAACTTATCCAATGAGAAAGATCTCAAAGCTGCAATCTTGGAAAGGAGTGCTGAAAAAGAAGACATTATGAGGTCACAAAGAAGTGGTTTTAACTTGGTAAATATGACTAACAAGTTCAGATGAAACTTACATACTGCTATTACGGTGTATGTATAACCAGTTGCTCCAAACGATTCGTCGCTCACTTTGGCAAGTGTTCCTAAACAAACTCCAGCTAGCAGCAAAATCAGAAAATCTACAGCTTGCCATGCTCGCTTCTCGTAAATCGCTGTTTACCAGCTCTGCATGGAATGGAACTAAAAATCAAATCAAAAATCAAGTTTTGATGAGACAGTTAGATGAAATATCCTTTCCCTCTTGTGACTTGCCTTCCAAGAAAGTATTTGTACTGCGTGAATGATCCGGCGTGTGCCTATTGGACAAATCGCTTGAATTTAAGAAGTTAAGTTTAAGGTCGTCCCTCTTCATCTCAACGTTGCACTTCACATCCTGCCAAAGTTCTCCAGCAAAAGAAGGTGCATCACCATTCTGTCCAGGGGTAGCTCCTCCATGTGCTGAACCACCAGCATTTGCGGTGGCCAATCCTTCAATACTCGATAGCATATCCATGGGAACGGGGTATCCGTTATGAAGCATCCATCTAGCTGGTAATTGTTTATAGTTCACTCCTGAGCTTACACTTGGTTTTATTATTCCTTCTAAAATGTCAATGTAGTAATCTGGAGGGTTGACGCGGTCAGGGACAACAATCCCCATGCTGGAGAAGTACTCTTCCACTTTATTCACAGGTCCGTGATACACTGTAAGTCCTCCTTTAGCTAACAGTATAAAATCATCAAACATCCTAAATAGGGTGTAACTGGAGATCACATGAAAAAAGAATAAACAAAAGGGTTATTTTGTGTATATTAGGCATCAATATAAATTTTTGAATTTTGATTCCTTAACCAGTTTTGTATGTCCTTAGAGTACTTGTTAGCACTTTCCATTCAGAATTACCTTGGTTGATGAAGGACCATACATATGTTTACTCCTTCAAGAGCCTCGCGTCTAAGTGCTCGAAGCAGTAACTGAGAAGATGAGCTGTCCAAACCAGATGTGGGTTCATCCAGAATTAGAAGGGAAGGTTCCATAACCATTTCCAGTCCAACGTTTACTCTTTTCCTTTGACCTCCAGAGATTCCTCTCTTCTCCACTGTACCAACCAAAGAATCTCTTATTGCCTGCAAGCCTAAGGACTCAATGACTCTTTCAACCACCAACACTTTCTCTTCTTTTGGTAGATCGGCAGAGAGTCTACAATGACATAGAAATGTTGAAAAAAGTGAGAGGAGAATAGTCAGTAGCAAGAATAGATATGCTCATAAGCATTCGCTTGATTTGTAAATAGGTAAGTACTGGATTGGACAATAATGTGGGACCGAACATTGTATTGTGATTTTGTAAGGGACATGAATCTGTGTTTTGTCCAGTTTCTTGCCCCAACTTTTATCCAAGTACTATGACCAGTTTCCAATCCAGTCCCTTACTTTGACAGATCAAACACACCCTAAGCCTCTGATTTGCATGACATATGAATGAGTAGGCTAAACATTAAGTTTCTTTCTACCAAAAGAAGTTAATAGTACTTGTTAGCATGCACAATGCCAGAATCATACAAGAGAACAAATTATCTCAATATGTGGCATACCTGCATCTGGCACTGAACCAAAGATTCTCCTCCACTGTCAAATTTCCATGCACAATATCGTCTTGTGGCACAAAACCAATGATCCTTTTGTAAGACCGCATAGAGGATTCCTGGCCATTTACAATAACTTGACCAGTTGTGTGACATCCAGTTGCTTTTCCAGTTAAAGCGGAAAGAAATGTTGTCTTACCAGCCCCGGACGGCCCATGACTGCTGAAACTCGACCGGGATATAATTTACCAGTCACACATCTTAATAGATGTTTGTTTTTACCTTTCAAAGTGAGTGTTAAGTCTTTAAAAGCAACCTCAATGGTAGGCCTTTTCCTTATGTCAATATCACTAGCCATTGAAATCACTCCAGAGAATGTCATGTTTTTAGTTTGTTCCTGTAAAGCCTTTTCTTGCTCGATCTTTCCGTACGCATACCTGAAAACTTGGCTCTGAGTATGCAACGACTTACCCTTTGGTGCTTGCTTTTTCACATTTTTATCTCCTATCTGCACATTGAACCCTTCTTGACTATCAGGGTCTTGCTCAATATCATTTAATATCTTTGTGAGGTTGCTCTTATCTTTTTTCTTTCCTTTTGATGAACCAGCAGGTGCCATAGGTGGTAAGTTAAGATCTGAATGTTTAGAAGATTTCGAAGTTTTTTGGCGAGAAAATGTACGCGATAATTGTGATTGAAGTCCTACTGCATGCTTCTTGGCAATATCTTTTGCAGACTTCCATTTCTCACGTGCTTGTGTTTCTCTAACACTTTGAGCAGCTCTTTCTCTTGATTTTGCTTGTCTTCTTTCTCGTGTCGCAAGAACTTGGTCAGAACAGTTGTATATGATAATCAACATGAAACACAAGCCGCCTACATTGAAAATTGAAAAGTCAGTTTCTACTGGACTATAGTGGACATGCATCTTCTAACATGCTACAAATTCATCAATACAAGAAATTGGAAGTTCAAAAGTTACTCACAAAAACTAGGACACCGTATGCAGTAATATTTTGATTTTCTGATTTAGGCTCACAACTTGCTAGCCTGAAACACCCTGAGGAAGATTAAAAAACAAGAAACTGGAAAGGGTTAGTGTACTCTCATATGTGAAATCAAACACATCATTAATACTTCACCAAACACGTAATTGATGGCCATAGAGAGTGACAATGGCCATAGGAAAAGAATGCAACTACTAGTAACTTCAATTCATAAAAAAATATCAAATAACAGACTTGGAAACACTTACTCTCTTGAGAAGTAGAACCTGTTCTGCAATAATACCTGTAATAATTCATATATAATACTAGCTCAGATTCTTATAATTATGTATTAGATATGGCTATTACGTATTAGAACATATATTATGCAAAAGCAAATGGAAAAAATTTCAGAAAAATGTAAAATCATACCCTTTGTGGCAAGGATTTTTTACGATTGTGGATGGACAAAATGATCCTGCTGAACAGAATACCTGGCTACTACTTCCAATATCTGCCCAAACATCTGCTCCCCCACAAGTATGGTTACCCTTTCCAGGAGGTAATCGATAACGATATCTCGCAGATTGATTCTGCTGATAAATATTAAAGTATGCCAAAAATATGAATGCACAATAACTAGTCCTAAAAGGGAAGGACTTACGGTTCACATACTCCACTAGTTTTATTGAGTTCTGCACGTGGACAATAAGCGCCTAATGGGCAAGCTTCAATAATAAACAAAAATAGCAACAAATAAATGAAATTAGAACATTCACATGAATTTCACAACACATAAATGCATAAGAAAGACGAAGTCTCTATAGGATCTGGTTTGTGTGCAGTCGAAACTAAAGTCATACATTCAGCAAGCTAGGAGCTGTCATCGGACAGTCCATATTTCAAATTCAAATTTTATATCAAGCAAAAATTAAAAATTGCTCTTGAAATTTTGTCTGTCCGATCTTGATTGGATGACTACTAGTTTGTCGATCTGCATGCGTTCCTCGACTACGCCTAATCCGAATTCGTCTCTATAATGTTGTGTTGGATGTTATGTTGAATAAGCAAGCATATAATATGTGCTTACGTATCATGCAGGTGATCCCACGAGGGCAAAAGAAGCCTTCACAACAAGGTTGACATTCAACAGATCTAACAGGTATTTCTATCTTTTTACTGTTAAGATCCACTTTTTGATTAGCTCTACAGCCCCATCCGGGCTCACACCCATTAACCCATGAGCTCAGATTACAGTTTACGTTGGGCTTTATGAAGTTGGTTTTTTTTCTGCCTGATCCTGAAGCAGCAGACTTGTTCCCTGAAGCAAAACTTCTTGCATAGGCTTCTATTTCTCCTTGTGTGCACATTCTCTGTGTAATATCTCCTGCAAAATTGTCACAATAAACAGCATCAAATGAAACCATCAAAATTTTTATAACACATACCAAAAAAACATAAGTCTTTCCACATTTTGCATGATTATATGCATTCTTCCTCGCGCGCTGTGTGTGTGTGTGATCATTATCAATATTAATTTGATCAAGGCTTTCAAAAAAAAATTCATAAGCGCGATTGTAGCTTCAACATCAAGGTTTTTTGTTTCTAGCGCGATTGTAGCTCCATTGTATCAAAGACAACAAATTTGATTTTTTGTTTTTGGGATCATAATTGTGGTCATATTAATCATACTTGATCGTGATTATTTGCCATAACAAAAGGACAATGATCTTGGTTGCAATTTAAAACCTTGTATATGATGATATTAATATCAATTATAATGTGGATTAGATGATGGAATGGAAGTAAGTACCTTTCATTTCCTGGGCACAAATGCTCAAGAAGGTGAGATCCTTGGTGAAATTGAATGCCCCATCCCAATCAGCATCCCTGAAGGAATTTAAGAAAAGGAAAAACCACCAACCAAGCATGTCATGCATCATGCATTTGAATTGAATCAATGATAGAAGACATAGAAAAGGATTATGGGACTCACACATCAGTTATGCAATAACCCAACTCTTTCTTTATTGCACCTTTGAAGACAGAAGTATAATTGGACATGCTTTTATACAATGATTGGGTAAATATTTCAGCCCCAGCACCACCAGCAGCAGCATTTTTCTGACAAAAAACTAGCCTCGGCCCCACATTGCAACTTAACAATACAACAATTGTAACAAAAACAACCTTCCTTATTTTATGCGGTCCTTCTCTTTTGTTCATTTTTGCATCAGATTTTTTTTATTTATTTACAATGTGGAAGATTTATTTATTGATAACAGAAGAAAGGGTGGAATTGAAAGGTCAAAGGGAAAAGGGTAGATTCATTGTGAATACAACAGGTTGAGGAAGAGAGAAGCAGAAAGGAAAAAATGGTAATGGAGGATTGAGAAGCAGAGAGAGGGAGGAGGGAGGGAGAGAGAGAAAGTGCAAGAGCTGGGATTTCGCATTTTCCTATGAAGAAATGGCGGCAAGGAGGAAGAGTTGGCGATGTATGAGGGAGGGGAGCTACATTTGCTTATATCATCATCAATCATTAAATCAGACAAAGTTCGTGAAAATGAATGATACAAAAACATATGTACAAACATCATGCTACAAGTATGACAAGTGTCGCATCCATTCATAAACATGTCCGGCCCAAGCCGTACTATACATTTTTCTTTTTTTTTGTTTACTCGCTCGTTCATTATGTTTGCTTCATTTAGCTTCCTATTTTTGTTTCAAGTTATAGGTCTTTTGTTGACCAAAAAAAAAAGCTATCGGTCTTTTAAAAAAAATATCTATTTGAGTCTTTTTCTAACTATTTCTTTAAACTAGTGTGTTTGACCTTTGATATAAATTGTCTTTTTGCCAAATAAAATTTTACTACTTTATTCATATATGGTGTAACTTATTTTTGTAAGAACCTTATGTATATTTTTTTGGTAAGCTAAGGCGAAAAAATAAATAAACACCACTCACACGCTTACACCCTAGTCTGAATCTAGGAGATGACGTCTCCATGTCATTGAAATTGTCAATGTAACTAACAATGAGGGACAAACACATTATGTACTCCCTCCGTTCCTATATACTTGTCATTTTTTCACTATTTATACATACCAATAAGACTAATAAATTTTGTTACTTTTGATACAATTAATTCTCTTTTACCTATAATACCATTAATAATTTATTATCTCATTTCATTTATTTCTCTCTCTGCAATAAATACTTAAGGGTATTATTGAGAAAATAATAATAAATGATGCATAGAAACTTGAAAATGACAACTAAATAGAAACAAAAAATTTCTCCAAAAATGACAAGTAATAAGGAACGGAGGGAGTATATAATTATATAGTTACACACATTTTCTTCTCTTTACCCATATTTATATATCGTCTCTTTACATTGAGCGTGATCTTGCATTAATAAATAGCGCCAAACCTTTAGGGGTGTTTTCGTAAATTTGGTACTAACTTTTGATCATGTCATACACGTTGTGTTTTATTCCTGAGGCAGCAGAGATGTGCAGAATCGTTAGTGGTATTTGCATCTTAGATAAGTTTTCTTCTTTTGTGTTCCTAAATCCTAAGTTTTGGAACAAATAATTTTAATGCATTTTGTGTATTGTTGTGGATAATTTACACCGCGACGACTGCAATCTATAACGCACTGCACTCATCTATAACGCAACATCTGAAACAGCCAAAAGTGAAACCCATAATGCGATTGCCACTGCAGTTTGGTATTCCAAATTTCAGTTTGTTGAAAGGACTACAAACAGTGTCTCTTTCCTACTTAGCTTTAGAGAAGCAATAGACAAAAGCAAGAGGTCCCCAGAAATTATTTGTACTATTGGACATGTATGAAATAATACAAGAGTTCTTCTTGATATAATTGTATACATGATAGCATTAAAATTGAATTGTATTATATATTTTTTTGGTCAGAATTTGTATAGATTTATCCGATGTATTGATCTCTAAGTGTAGTTTGTTGCTTTGTTATATTGTCAGGTTCATGTTACGGCCCTCCTTCCGGTTGTGAAAGGGGAGAGATCTTAGACAATTTTTTACGGGTCCTTTTTTTTATACTCCCACACTATCCCCCATCTACCCCCACATACTTTCTTAATCCCAAAACTATCCTTGGAAAAACGTATTTTTTAATAAATAAATAAATAACCAATCGTATATATTTATTTAAACATATATACGACTCCAAAAAAATAACAAATCGTATATACCTAAAATTGAGGTATATACGACTTGAGGAAAGTGTACCCCACCAGTATTAAAACACAAATCGTATATACATAAGTGGACTTATACGATTTGTAATTTAACTGTCGTATATATACCCTCTCATATGTATATACGATTTGTTTTATATTTAAATTTTTAAAAAAAGGTTACAAAAAGCTACTAAAAATTCGTTAAATAGTCAAAACTAATTAAAAATTGTAAAACACCACTAAAAATCTAACAAAACCAAAATACGGCTATGCAAATTTTTTTAGATTTTTGGAGACTATGAAAATTAATAAAATTAATAAATAATAATAACTTGATGGAATTTGGGAATTTGAGCCTCGAAATCCCATAAGAAGTCGCTTCTATATATACTACTCAAATTATTCTCTCGACGTATAACAACATCACGTGTTAGCGAACTATATATACTACTCAAAATGATTCTGACGATTTATAGATTCACACGTGTTTCGTATTTTTATTGCACTTGTATTTATTATTGTACCATGTTTTTGTAATTATTTCTATTAGTAATCCATATCTAGACCGTTGATCAAATCACAACCGTTAAAATTAAAAACAAATATTTTTTAAAAAATAAATAAATTGATGGGCATTGTATATATGTGTTGTGAAGGTATATACGACTTTTAATATTATAAGATTGTATATACTAGGGGTGAGCAAGGGACGAGTTGGGACGGGTTACACTTGTCATTTACATCTACCCTAAATTTATATAGGGGTCATTCTTTAGACCCTAACCTGGTCCCTAGGCCCGCACAAACTTGATGTTCTTAAGGACAAAATAAGACCGAGTCTATTTAGGACGAGATCGGGTTGGCCCGAAGGGCAATTGAAACAAAATTATAAGGCGATTACTCAAGAATGACCAAAAGTTAGAAGTGATAAATTGAATCTTTTTAGTATTTTATCATGTATTCTAACTCTAAACACGGCTTTTACAGTATTACTTTACAATATTGTTTCTACTTAAACTAACATCGATTTCAAATTGAATAGTTTATTTTTAAAAGTCTTATTACCAACGTAATTGAGTTAAAAATTAGAATGAGGAGTGAGTAAGAGGACGAGTTGGGACGGGTTATGCCTAACCCTAACCCATCCCTAAATTTTGGTCGGGCCAATTCTTTAGACCCTAACCAGTCCTTAGGCCCGAACAAACCTGATTTTTTGCGGGTTGAATGGGACGAAGACAAGACAGGCCATAGGGTTGGGCCGGGTCTTGCTCACCCCTAGCTATACCCCCACAACACGTATATATGATTCCTATATACAAATACCATCGTATTTAAGTCCAACCATAGTATATACGATGGCATAATTTTGTGAGTCGTATATATGTTCGTATAACATATATACGATTGGAAATTTAAAAAAATACGTTTTTAAAGGGTATTTTGGGGTTTTCAAAATATGTGAAAAAATGCACATTATATTCCATGTTTCACTCTGGAATTCTCACATAATGACTTGAGCGTCGAAGTGGCTTTGGAGGTATCACCCCCAGAGTAGACTCTGAGGTTCGACTCGGACAAGAGCCCTACCAACAGCTAACTCAGATTGACCTGTGATCAGCCAAGGTACACAGATCACCAAGCAATATCAATAGTGTATCTTTACTTTGTCTCTTAAGTTTTTCTCTTCTCTTACTATTTTCTTTTTGTAGTTGCATATTGCATTTTCTTCTTAAGCAAGGTAAGCATTATTTTTGGAGATTAGCCTAGAAACAGGTAAATTAAAAACTAGTAAATTTATCACATGATGGTAGTCATTTCATAAATTGGGTGCCCAAATATTTTTGAAAATTGAGGTTTTATAAGTGTGGTCAATATCTACTTGCTGGTGCTATTGAACCTAAGCCAGCTTTGATCTTTGTAACTAGTGGAGCATGGATTATTGAGTAACTAGTTTGAAAGACTAATCTTGTTTTCATGAGTTAATTTACTCCATATATATATATATATGGTGTTCATTCTTATTAATAAGGTTAAATTGCACTTTTGATTCTCTATCTTTTATTTGTTCTTGTTTTGCTCTCTCATCTTTTATTTTTGTGTCAGTTTGGTCATTTTTTGGTATTTTTTGTCCATTAACTTAACAGACGCTCCGCTGGCAGTTAACTGCTGACGTGGCATCTTAAGTGTTAGGTCTGACTCGGAATTCATTAAATGATGAACAAATGGGGGACCAAATTGAAACTAAAAGAAAACATAGGGGACCGACAAAAACACAAGAGCTTCCATCTTCATCTTCTTCGCCCCCATTCGAATCCTAAATCACAGATCTGAAAAATTAAAGGTACTTAATCTACCAAATAAATACATTACATTACATACCATGTCAAAATTTAAAAATTTCACTATAATTGTTTACTCTTCCTTTTTGATTTCATAATCATCTTATTTATTTTTAAAATTAGGAAAGGGAAAATTTTACTAATCAAAGTGGCACTATAATAACCATTTTTTATTTCATAATCCTCTTATTTATTTTTTGCTCAGCACCTTGGGAAAACAAGGCTAACTCTTTCCACTGAGTTATCACCTCTTATTTAATTTTCTAGTTTGAATATAGTTTTTATTCACAACTATTACCCTATATATTTTATACAAACTCAATTTAACTGACACCACACGAGTAATAAGACTAATATATAATATATAATACACAAAAATATGCTATATGGTCTTAATATGCATATAAACAGTATTAAAAAATTATAAATATTTTTTATGGTAATATTGAAAAAAAACTTTTGTATTTGTCATAGATAATATAAGGATATATCCACCAAAAAAATTAATATCAGGATATTAATTCCATTTAAAAATAAATCATATAAAATCATAAATTGAATATTGTAAGTTTGTAGTATCAAACACTTACCACGAACTAATCAGCCACCTATTGCAGTCAGTGGTGGCCCGGAGCATGAGCGAGAGGGGGGACCGCCCAGGGCCCCATTTTTTGAAGAGCACTAAATTTTGATCTTTTACTAGCATATATAGATATTAAGATAAAAAATATAAATTTAAAAGTAAATAATAGTTTTTTAATTAAGTTTTAAAGATTTAACATATTGTTTTTCTAATACATACGTAACTTATAAAAATTGACATTAATATAGTTTTGGCCTCCTATATTTATTTGAAAAGGGGATTTTAGTCTCAGAATTTCAAAATTTAGGTTTTTGCTCTCTCAATTTCATATATTGTTTTGAAGCTAAAAGTCACCACTTTTTGGGTAAAAAATTTGGGTTAGGACCAAATTGCAACAATGTCAAATTGGGAGACCAAACCCAAAATTTTGAAATAAGGGGACTAAAATCCTACTTCAAGAAAGAAAAGGAGGCAAAAAAAAAGCATTTAAAGCGCAAAATCCTTCGATATTGAATTTACAATTTATTATGTCATAACTCATAAGATAGATTAAACAATCTTGCTTTCATTCTAGTTAAATTGTTTTTAAAATAGGCTTAAATATATGTTCAGCCCCTGCAAATATTGTCAGAATCCATTTAGGCCCCTGTAAAAAAAAACTTTAGAACGACTCTCACAAATATTAAACGTTTCTAGTTTGGCACCTCGGTTAACTTTCCATCCAAAAAAGATGATATGGCTAACGGAGATGACGTCAGCATGACATCATCAATGACGTCAATGTCATGTGTCATCATCTCATTTGATGGTTGTGCCATGTGGCAAATTAGTGCCACATCACCATCTACATCATCACATGCCACGTCAGTAACCAATGGGTGGCTGCCACGTGGCAGTGCCATTAAGAAATGAAAATAAAACTTTCAAATGGCATGTGATGGGGGGTTCGAACTTGTGACCTTTGCTTCACTCCCAAAGATAAATACCGCTAAACCATTACTTCTTCAGTGATTTAACTACAATTCTAAATATATATTACATAACTCTTAATTTATTTTGGAAAATCTGCATAACTTCAATTCTTGTTTTCAATTTTGTTTTATTAAACACTGGTTATATATTATACTTGTAAGATATTAAATAACTTGAACTAGTGGTGTAGTGGTTAAGCTTTGTGCCTATAGACTCATGGTTCTGAGTTCAATTCCCAGCCCAGCGTTTTTACAAAATATATTTCAGCTACATTATGCCACACGGCACAACCATCCAATGAGGTGATGACACGTGGCAGTAACATCATTGATGATGTCATGCTGACGTCATCTCTGTTAGCCACATCATCTTTTTTGGATGGAAAGTTAACTGAGGGACCAAACTAGAAACATTTAATAATTGCAAGAGTCGTTTTAAAGTTTTTTTTTTACAGGGACCTAAATGATTCTGGCTATATTTACAGGGGCTGAACATATATTTAAGCCTTTAAAATAACCTTAATTATAAATGGTTTTCACAGTAAAAAATCTAACAAGAATATTATTTATAAGGTTATAAGGGCACAATTTTTTTGGTTTGCCCAAGGCCCCAAAAATGTTAGGACCGACCCTGATAGCAGTTCTCCTTGACATGAGCCTAAATCTAAGTCATATTCATATTGGACTTAAGAGAAATTGTTGAGTAGGTATGAACCTAAAATGTAATGCTTACAAACAAACAATGAAATTATTTAATTAAATTAAAATTATTAATATCTCAAATAAAGAAATGCGAAGCACACATTAAATAGGTATTAATTGTAAATAATAAATTAACATATTTAAATAATTAAAACTAATAACTTAATTAGTTGTTTGTAAGCATTAAAGAGTCACTCCTACTATTTTGAGTTTCTCTATAGGAAGAATAACTGGTCATTATAAAATTTACCAACAAAATTAAAAAAGTAATTTGAGGTTGTAATGAAACTGAACTGCATTTATTTTTTTAAAAAACTCAACTGTTAGGCCTACGCCTCAGACTAATGATTTGTACTAGATGACTTCATTGAGACACCTAGTTGTGTACAACTGCTGATGAGAAAATAAATAAAACAAACAAACAAACAAACACATGAAAACTAGACTCCACAAAACATCAATTCAACTTAGTCACACAGTTGATTGAAACATTGCCATTTCATTATCAGAAAGCTCCACATCAAAATTTCCAAACATGTCATACTCCGGGGTTGGAAACTCTTCTTCTAGCGCAAAGAGCTTTCAAAGAACAAATGATGGTGAAGGTGTTGCCAACGTAGGTGCAACAGCAACAGAATCTGAGGATGGCGATACGCCTGTGCCAGTGGCGGCAATAATGGATGGCTCTGCTTGATGCAAGAGCCATCCAATGGTCTCACCGGGGGTCTTGAAGTCAAGCTCGCGAGTGAGTTGAAAGACACGAGCAGCACATATTGGTGACAACAAAACACGACGTTCTCTACCATTCACCTTGGTATGCCGATCCTTTCTACCATTGCCTCTCAAAGGAGGTAGAGAGGTTTCAGAAGAACTCATAACTTTGTGTTGCTCGACTTGCTCTCTAGAGCAGCAAAAGCGTTTGTTATATAGCCTTGTTCTGATTACCGTTTTTTTACTTCAAAATTTTTAAAGTCAAAGATATGAGTTTCGACATTGACTTTTTGGTTGAATGAGTAAATTTGGTAAAACCACTATTAATGCAGCTTTAGTAACGGTCTAAGTTGAATACTCCCTCTAGTCTTGACTAAATACATGTACATTTTTACTTATATTAAATACCATAGTTGGTTGTGTTCACGTGTTTTGCAACAACAATATTTAACATTGAATCATGTAATTACATTTGGCATATTTAACTGCTGTGGTGCATCAACTCTTAAAGATAATTTCTGTCAAAAGAAACAAAGCCTAGGGGTTAAAAGAAAGATGTGGGAGGATTTGGTTAGGTTTAGGAGGGGCTTTGGAGGGGGGGTCTGTGGTGTCTGGTGGATGATTTTAATGCGGTTTGTTGTCCGTTAGGAAGAAAGGGTATCAATATGGATGACCCTTCTGGTGCTTGGGTTGAAGCAGTCGGATTCAGGGATTTTATTTAGAACATGGCTCTTATTGACTTTCCTTTGTTTGGTCGTAAGTTTACTTGGTTCCAGCCTAACGGCCCGGCTATGAGTAGACTAGATAGGATCCTGGTGTCTGATAATTGGTTCGAGTTTTGGGGTAATGGATCTTTGTGCGCTCTTGAGCGTGATATATCGGATCACTACTTGCTGGTGCTTAGGTACACAGGTGGGGAGTGGGGTCCCAAACCTTTTAGATTTAATAACCACTGGATCGATCATAGGGATTTCAATGATTTAGTTAGGAGGACTTGGAACGATTCTCACCTAACTGGTTGGATGGGTTTCAGACTGAAAGAGAAATTAAAGAGGCTTAAAACTACCCTCAAGCAGTGGAATAAGGATACCTACGGGGATGTGGATCTTAAGATTCAGGGATCAGAGGCCTCCATTAAATCTCTTGACCTTAAAGGGGAGGATGGTGATATTTCTCAGGAAGAGATGTCTAAAAGGAAGGATAATTTCGCTCAGCTTAGACACCTCCTCAAAAGCAAGGAGAGGTTCGTGTTCCAAACGTCTAAGTCTAGGTGGTTGAAAGAAGGGGACACTAATTCTCATTTTTTTTCATCTTTGTATTGAATCTCGTGGGGCTAGAAATAGGATATCAGCTTTAAAGGTGGGGAACTCTTGGGTCGATAAGGTTTCTGATATTCGGGTTGAGGTCTTTAGGTTTTTTAGAGAAAAGTTCTCTGAGGTTGATTGGGAGAGACCCTGTTTGGATAGCATTTCCTTCATTGTTCTTTCTCTCCAAGAGCTTGCTTCCCTCTCTCAACCCTTCTCCTTAGATGAGGTGGATAAAGTGGTTGCGGACTGTGATGGCAATAAGATCCCTGGTCCTGATGGCTTCATTTTTCTTTCGTTAAGGCCTTCTGGGATATGCTCCGCCCTGAAGTGGGAACCTTCTTTGAGGAATTCTATAGGAATGCTAAGCTCCCTAGATCGTTCACTTCTTATTTTGTGAGCCTTATCTCAAAGGTTAATTGCCCCTTTTCCTTGGGTGACTACAGGCCGATTTCCTTATTGGGTTGTTTGTATAAGATCCTCGCTAAGGTTCTCTTAGGTCGCCTCAGTTCAGTTATGGATTCTCTTATCTCTCTTGTCCAATCTGCCTTTATTAAAGGTAGGAACCTTGTAGATGGAGTCCTAGTTGTGAATGAGATGGTTGATTTTGTCAAGAAGAACTGTAAAGAGTGCCTTATTTTTAAGGTGGATTTTGAAAAGGCTTATGATTCTGTAAGTTGGAGGTTCCTTGATTATATGATGGTTCGTTTTGGTTTTGATGATAAATGGAGAGCTTGGATTCGGGCTTGTACCTTCTTTGGAAACCTTTCTGTTCTTATCAATGGATGCCCTACGGAGGAGATAAGTATTAAGAAGGGGCTTAAACAAAGCGACCCCCTTGCTCCTTTTCTTTTCCTTTTGGTTGCGGAAAGCTTGAGTGGGCTTATGCGTCAGGTTGTTGATTGTCATTTATTCACGGGAGTGTCGATCGGAAACCAAGGTTTGTATGTGTCTCACTTACAATATGCAGACGATACCCTTCTGATTGAGGAGGCGTCGATTGAAAATTTGTGGGCTATGAAGATTGTTCTACGAACCTTCGAGCTTGTCTTTGGGCTTTGTGTGAATTTTGCAAAGAGTAGTCTGGCGGGTGTGAATGTCTCGATGCCTTCTTGGTAGAGTGCAAAGCAGGCTGCTACCCGCCCGCATCGGGCCGCCCACATCGGGCTCGAGCTTTTATAGGCGGGCAAAAGGCCCGGTTAAGATTCGGGCTCAACTTTTGTGGCCCAAGCCCGCCTATACAGACCCCACGGGCTTTTTGGGCTAACCTGCAGTTATGCGCAAGCGTTAATTACAAAATTAATTTTTTAAAAATAAAATACATGTTCAAGACTTAAAAAATCAATGTCAATTATGTAATGCCACGATTAATGTGAATAATTTAAAGTCATTGTTTATTTAGCCATTTAGCATCATATAGCATTATATGTTTATGCCTTTTAAGCTTGATGCCATTGTACAATTTAGAGAAAGATGAAAAGTATTGTAAAAAAATAAGAAAGATGTCAAGTGGTATAGGTTATGCAAATAGAGAGAATTTGAGCAACAATGGAGATGTAGGAATGAAATGGAGTTTATGACACTATGTTTGGGATTTAATAACCACAAAAAAGTTATGGGATCCTGACACAAAAATCATGCATAGATAAAAAAATTGCCAAACCAAATCAAGAAACAGAGTTTGTAGCTTCACATGCCCTTATCCAAATGTAATAAATTGTGCAACAATAGTATTCAATTTTGGTGAAAAAATAGGTGGTTTTTCATCATAAACTTAAAAAAAATGGCAGCAATTATAAGTTTAAGCCTATTAATCTTAAATTGCGGGCTTCATGAGCTACCCATGGCCTGGTAGCCAGTCTTGAGGTGCGGGCTCGAGCTTTTATGGGTAGGGCTAAAAGCCCTGGATATAAAAATGGACACAAATTTATAGGCTCAAGCCCTATGTTTTTCTTGAGCTAGCCTTACCTGGCCAACTGGCTCGCCCCATTTTGCCAGCTCTACTTCTTGGGTATGGGTGCAGGATTTCTCAATTGTAAGATCGAGGGGATCTCTTCCATTCAAATACCTTGGTCTCCCAGTTGGGGCTAACCCCCGTAGAGCTTCTACCTGGGACCACATGCTTCACGTGTTAAGAGGAAGACTTATTAGCTGGCACATGTTAGGAATGGTACTCAGCACAGAGTTTTGGGGGAAGGATAATCCTACTTAACTCTGTGCTGAGTACCATTCCTATATTTTATCTTTCTTTTATGAAGATGCTGGTTAAGGTGTGGAAGGAACTTGTTTTGTTACAAATGGATTTTTTGTGTGGGGGGGGGGGGGGGTGGGCTGGGTAGGAAGAAAATCTTGTGGGTCAAGTGGTCAGATATTTGTAAACCCAAAAGTGGTGGAGGGCTTGGGGTGAAGGACCTCAGGGTAGTCAATGTTTCTTTGTTAGGTAAGTGGAGGTGGAGGCTTCTCATAGGGGGCATTCCCTTGTGGAGGCAAATCTTGGTCTCTAGATATGGCCAGTCGATAGGGCCGTTGGACTATTTTCACTAGTTGAGAGTTCCTCTTTCAGCCTCTGTTTGGTGGAAGGATCTTTGTCGCATAGGAGCTTGGGGGGTTGAGGGTCGAGATTGGATCTCTAATAACTCTAGATTGAAAGTAGGGGACGAATCTTCTGCCCTCTTCTGGCATGATGTCTGGTTAGGCGACTCTTCTCTTAGGTCTAGGTTCCCTAGGCTATTTTTTGTGGCTAGTGATTCTAATGCTCTAGTGTGTTCCTGTGGTAGCTGGACTAACGGGGTTTGGGTTTGGGCTATCTCTTGGAGGCGTCAGTTGTTAGCTTGGGAGAAGGCCCTCCTGGAGAATCTCATTCTCTTCCTTAGTTATGTTTCCCTCTCAGCGACGTCAGATTGTTGGGTTTGGTCAGCTCATTTCTCTGGGCTTTTTTCGGTGGCTTCTGCTTATCATCTTCTCACTCAGCCTTCTTCTCATGTGTTGAGACTCTCTGATCAGGTGATTACGTCTCTTACCTTGGTTTGAACGAGTTTTGCTCCCTCTAAGGTCATTGCCTTTTCCTCGAAACTTATTTTAGATAGAGTACCTACTCGGTCCAACCTGTTTAGTTGAGGAGTGATCTCTGATGTTGCTGCTACTGGTTGTATTCTATGTGGGGATGTGATGGAGCCCTCGACTCATCTCTTTTGTGGTTGTAGATTCGCTTCAGAGTTGTGGTATGTTGTTGTTAGTTGGTTGGGTTTCGATATTCACTCTTTGTTTTCACAGTTCATTCATATTGGAGGTCGTGCTAGGTGCAGACGTGGTCTGATGCTTATCTGGCACACAGTTCTCTTGGTCATTTGGGGCCTTAGGACAACTGTATTTTCTTGGGAGACACTCTAGATGTTGGGAGATCGTTCGACAGAATCATTTCCTTGTCGTGGCGTTAGTATCAGGAAATGGGGGACTCTTCTTCTTGTCTTTATTATGAGTGGTTTGTTGAGCCTATGGACTGTTTAGCTAAGAGGTAGTTTTGTTTTTTGTGCTGTAGGTCTCGTTTTCTCCGACTGTTTTTGGATTGAGTACCCCTTGTACTTAGTGGCATTTTTATATATATATCATTTCGTTTGCCTTTCAAAAAAAATCTGTCAAAAAAAAAATCTCTTAAAGACAATTTGATAAAGCTAAGCATAACATTAAATGTGTTATAACAAAAGTGTATATAAATGCCAGAAAAAGAAGAAGGTGTAGATAGGTCAATCGTTAAATGAATTTTTGATACCTCAAATGATTAGTCTCCTCCACCATCGCCGTGAAGGATATATTAATTTAACAACAAAAATGATGCCAAGATCACTGTAATACCAAATGTAATATACATAATATCATATGTAGAGCTGGCAAAATGGGCCGAGCCCGTCGGGCCGGACTGGGCTAGCCCGCAAAAACATAGAGCTTGGGCCTAAGAAGTCGAGACCGTTTTATAATCGGGTTTTTAGCCCTAACTAGAAAAGCCCGAGCCCATAATGGGCTAGCCTGCTCGGACCACGGGTAGCCCACAAATTAAAATAACAAGGCTTGTTCACCCTTTTCTATGTCATGGTGTCTAAGTAGTTTACATAAGAGGCATGAATATTTAGGTAAATTACACTTAATCCATTTGTAAGGGGAAGCTTTTTAGTAGTGTTTAGAGTTCATGCTTTACTAAAGTGATGTTATCTCTGATGGTTTATATAACATCACTTGACTCGTAGTTTATCTAAAAGGCTAAATAGAGTTATTATACTAAAGTATTTTACAAAAGAACCAAGAATGTTTCTTGCATCACATTCTTTATGTTTTACGGGCCTTATAAGAAAATGACGGGTATACATTTATTTGGTTCTCAGTCGTCGTGGTAAACAATTATCATTATACATTTATTTGGAGTCTTATTGCTTAGTGATAACAATTATCATTATGCGATCCGGTGTAACCCGAGTGGTAACATTTATTTGAAGTTTTGCATTGTGCATAATGAGTCTCAGTGTAACCAAGAATGCTTTGTTATCTTGAATCAAACTAGAAAACTGTGAACTACTGCTGCAATCTTAATCTCATCCATGCATGTTGATGCTTGCATAATTGACAACTGTGTTAATTGAAGTCTTAAAACAGTCTACTTGTAATTTATTGTTAAAAAAAATTATTTTTTAATTACCGTTGCGTATAATGCGGGCTAGCCCGAAAAGCCCGCAGCCCGCATAGGATTGGGCTTGGGCCGCAAAAGTTGAGCCCAATTTTCAACCGGGGCCTTTTGGCCCGACCCGTAAAAACCCAAGCCCGTTATGGACCATCCCGCTACGGGTCGGGTAGTCCGTTTTGCCAGCTCTAATCATATGTTATATAAGAAAATATGTTTTAGAATATATATATATATATATATATATATATATATATATATATATATTATAATATTGTATGTATATATATACATGGACGAATCTAGGGAGGAGAAATTATGGGCTCCTGCCCCTCCCTCTTAGAACCTCATCAATTAATCTATACGTATGTTGAAACAATGTGTGACTTAAAGAATAGTTTGAACTTAAGTATAATTTGTTTACATAACTAAAATAGATGTACATTTATCATTTTAAAATAATTTTAGGAGCACTAATTAGTCTCGTTGAGAAAATACTTTGACTAATATTTAAATTATCTAATTGTTAAGTCAGTATGTTTCTTTTTTTTAGAGAGCAAATAGGTCTCTAAGAAAAATAAAAGAATAAAACTAATATAAATCATTCTCACTCATATCGCTTATAATTTTATATGTTAATTCAGAAAACAATTGACTAATAAGGGCATTAAGGGATGCATATCTAGTTAATTTAACTAAGGTTCTTCGGTACAAAAAATAAAGTTAAAACTAATATACCATTCAGTTGACCAAATAAAAGGAACCTATTTGTGCCCAAAAAAAAAAAAGGAACCTATTTTAATACATAAAGTTACATACCATTTTTTTACATTTGATTACTTTATAGGTCCTTGACAATTTGGGCATCTTCAGATATAATAGGTCCTTAAAATTTACCAAAAAATAGATATAGGTCCTTAAATTTAAAAAAATCGTGATAAGTAGTTGATTGTCTGGAGGGTGGAGCGATAGATGGCCTGAGTGATCAATCGTGTGTTGTGCTCTGTCCGGTGGTACCTGCAAAGACACTTCGACACCCAAATCTATGGGGTAGAGTGAAAAGCAGGAATGACGTATGAGTCAAAAGAATCTACCTTGTCACTGGTGATGGACACCTATACATACAGTGATAGGGGTTGGCTCGTGGCCGTTGGATTGTCACGGGTCGATCTGGGCCACTAATCAAGCACGTGCGAGCGCTGAACTACTAATAGCGATGCTTCTTGCTAATTTCGTCCAAGTGTGCGGTCTAAGAGCGGATTGGGCCGCTGACCCAGTTCAGAACAAATTGTAATCATGTCTTTGAAGCAATTAGGTCTTTTTGTTATATTAAGTTTTACTAGTCAATACAGACATGACATTTATAATTTGTAAATAGGTCAGTTAACAATTTATAACTAAGTTCTTAAACTAATTAAAACATATACAAATTAGTCCTTTTAAAAAAGTAATAAAAAACAATGTGATATATTCAAGTGACAACTAAACCAAAACATTTTATTTTATATATCATTTCGTTCTACATATACTAAAACTGATAAAAAAAATCATTTTATCTTGAAAATGTTAAAAAACAAATTTTGGTATAAACCGGGTATCTTCTGCACGCAACTGCAGAGACTAATCCCTTGAGCCGGGTAGGACTACAATGGGCGGCAAAGCTCTCCCTCAAGAGATTTAACACTGTTGCATGCCAAAAAAAAAAATTAAAAGAAAGTCTTATTTTTCTGTTTAAAAAAATAAAAAGTAATAAATAAGTATTATTCGAATGTAATTAATGTACTAGAATGTTTTTTCGTTCTTACTTTTCCATTCTCTTTTCGGTTAAATTTTCTTACCCCCTCTTTGGATCCTATACCTAGAGCTGTCAATGGGTCGGGCTCGGGTCGGGCTCGGGCCGGCCCACCCAAGCCCATCGGGCCAAACAGTGTGTACGGGCAGGGTCGGGCTGGCCCAATATTCTGATGGGCTGCAAAATGTAGGCCCAAGCCCGCCCAACACCAGCCCATGGGCCAATGGGTCAGCCCGAATCTCATGGGCCATCCCGGTCCGACCCCATATTATCATCGGGCCAATCGGGCCGGGCCAAAAAACTTATCGTTGATTTTGGGCTGCTATTTTTAGGGCCCAGGCCCAACAAAAAACTCGGGCCACTGGGCCAGACCCAAATTGACAGCTCTACCTATACCCACATATTTCGAATTAACCCCAAATTACCCCTCTAATTTTCACAAAAATTTACCAAGATTTCCAAAAATTTAGAATTTTCGGATTTATCTTTGAAAAGACATTTTTAGAATACTTTTAAACAAAATTTCCAGATTTATTTTTTGACATAAATCCGGAATTAAAAAAATATGTTCCAGATTTATGACAAAAACATAAATTCGGAATGAAAAATTAATTTTAGGAAGCTTTTTAAAAAAATTGACTTTTACCTACGGACAAAAACTGTCACTAAATGTAAGCATTCTGTCAACAGGCTGTAGTGACGGTCACTGTCCGTAAGTAAAAGTCAATTTTTTTAAAAACACTTCCAAATTTAATAGAATTTTTCCGGTTTTTGACATATATCCGGAATCTGTTTTCTAAATTCCAGATTTATGTCAAAAACATAATTCCGAAATTGAAAAAAAATACATTCTGGATTTTCTCAAAATATAATTTCGTAAGTCTTTTAATTGCATTTCACCACTTTTAGTGACAGTTTCTGTCTGTAGGTAAAAGTCAAATTTTCTTTTAAAACACATAATTCTGGAAAAAATCTAGAAAATAAGCTTCTGGAAGTATGTTTTGAGATAAATCCGGAAAAAATCATCAAAATACGTTTCGGTTCATCTAGTAAGAGATGAATCCGGATATTTCTTTGAGGAATCAAGGGTAAAATTGAAAGTTTAGTCAATTTGAGGGGTATAAGGTCCAATAGGGAGGTATGGAAATTAAAAGCCTTCTCTTTTTGACTAAATAAAATATTCATTCATCCAATAGGGGGTATGGAAATTAAAAGCATTCAAACCGGCACTAAGAAATAATGTATTAAAGATAGGGCAGGAACTAAATAGACATGAAATAACAGAAAAATGGGGTGGGAAACCCTCTGCTGCTGTCGGTTTGTAGCTTCTCTCTCGCTGTTGTTTGGAGATTTGGAAGAACAGATGTTGTTGTCATGTTTCGCGGTCGTAGGTGCGTGGCTTCTCTCTTGATGTCGATTTCGCCATCCTGCCGCCGCGTTTGCAACCATGAAGCCGAAGAAAGCTTTCTTTCACCAAGTTAGATTTGGGTCTGAAACAGTTCTAAATGGAGGTCCTTGAGGAAATCCCGTGGTGGAAGAAAATGGAGAAATGGAGGCCTTAAACGACAATTGGTGTTGGTTTTTAATTGTGGTCGTTAAACGACAATGAGTGAGATTAATCATGGGACCTGGTCATGTTAATTTTAAATGGGAGAGAATCTACTCCCCCTTAAGTCTCCTCCTTCATCTTACTCAAGAGATTAATTTTTCTTCTAAAACACCCAGATTGAGACATGTAACTTCCATACTTCATGTTTACAGAGAGGCCAACCATTATGCAGACCTCTTAACTAATTTAGATCACTCCTCAATCTTTCAAGGAGTTGATTTGGAAGATGTATGCACATCTCTTTACTTTTTCTTTTAACTTGGCTATCTCTTAACTTATTCCTTCTGAATAATCTTGTCATATCTTGCTATAACTTCTCTGCAGTTGAAAAATGCATTGAGCATGGGCAGTTGAATTATTAAACGATCAACTGTTCCAAAAAAAACATCTATTCCAAAAATATCCATGATTTTATAGTGTCAATATCTATATAAGCAGTGCCATCAACATCAAGAAAAATAGAGTCAGGATAAGGTGTTCTAGGGTATGTTTCTATACTAAGAGTTGGAGGAGGATGAGGGGTTTTATTGTGAGGCTGAAGTTCCTGTAGGAATAAATGTTGCAACGCGGTACTCGAATATAAAAGAAAGATAAAAATATAAACTCAATTTTATATTTGTATCCATATATTGCAAGACAAATAAACAATTCTTCAACGGAGTTGCATAACTCTTCGGCAAGAAGATCTCGACGACTATAAATATAACAAAATTCTCTTCATTAATTACTCTCCAACAATATTATGTCACTTTTTCTTTTCATTAGTATAATAGTCAATTATTTTATTCAAATTTTATGTTCAATTAAGCACCTCAAACCTAAAATCAGGAAGAGGATCTTGAGGACTATAAACATAACAACATTCTCTTCATTATTTACTCTCTCAGTAGATATTTCAGATTTAGAAAAAAAATAGTTCTAAAAAATGGGTGATTCAAGGGTGAAAGAGCAAATTAAATCTTTCACCGGTGAATCACTAAAATTGACCGTTGGATGTAGTTTAAAAATTCATCAATGGTTGAGATTTAATATTGGTTGATTCAATCTTAACCATTCATAGCTTTTTAAACAATATCCAACGGTCAATTTTAGTGGTTCACCGGTGAAAGATTTAATTTGCTCTTTCACCCTAGAATTACCCCTAAAAAATATAAGGAAAAATATAAAAAATAATTAATTTTTAAAAGGTTCGGAGAAATATGGTTTTAAAAATATAAAGAGAAGAAGTATAGAAGGAATTTGATTTTGTAAATACAAATTACAATCAAATACTAAAAAGTGATACTAAAATAAAAATACAAACATCAATTTAAGTATACTTCTAATAGCGATTCGTACGAAAATAAGGGTCATAAAAAAGGAGTTGGCGAAAGTACTCATTAAATAAACAAAAAAAAGGGGTCAAACCGAGTACTCACAAAAATAAACATAAGAACAATCCCCTACTATAACTTGTGTATCGCATCTTTTAAGCATATTTTGCATATTTGGTGGGAAATTTTTTTATTCCCACCGTTTACCAATATACCCCTTATTTTGTACTCCGCTGTTTACCAATATACCGCCACACTATATTTTTTGACCGACATACCCCCACTCTATATTTTGTACCCCACCATTTACCAATATACCCGTCATTTTGTACCTCGCTGTTTACCAATATACACCCACTCAATATTTTTGGACCGACATACCTTTGAATTTTTTTTTTTGGTCCAACACTCTTTTTTTTATCCACTTTTGGTGGGAAAATTTTATTCCCACCATTTACCAATATACCCCTTATTTGTACCCCACTGTTTACCAATATACCCCCACTCTATATTTTTGGACCGACATACCCCCACTCTATATTTTGTACCCCACCGTTTACCAATATACCCCTCATTTTGTACCTCACTATTTACCAATATACCCCCACCCTAAATTTTTGGTACCCACTTGTTTACCAATATACCCCACTCTATATTTTTTGGACCTACATACCCCCACTCTATATTTTGTACTCCACCATTTACCAATATACCCCTCATTTTGTACCTCACTATTTACCAATATACCCCCACTCTATATTTTTGGACCGACATTGTTGTCTCATCCCACCAAGGGCTATTGTTGCCTCACTATTGTTGCGTATTTTTACACCCCCCTTATAAAATGTTGATGTTTTTTCGAAACTACATATGTAGGCCTGTTAATTACCTCCCCGTGCATCGCACGGGTAATCGTCCTAGTTGTAAATATAAGGAAAAGAAGTATAAAAATAATTAAAATTTTTAAAATGGTTTAAGTATACTTTTAATACCTATTGGGGCGAAATGACCAAAATAATAAGGGTCATAAAAATGGAGTAAATGGAGGAAAAAGGGGGTTGGGGCGAATACTCTCAAAACATGAACATAAGAAGAAATGCAGATATAAGGAAAATAAGTATAAAAATAAATTGTTTTTTTTTTTAATGTGGTGACTAGTGAGTTGTTTTTTACAAATTTTGACATGGGATTAATTTTTTTCACTAAAGGAGTGAAATTTGTGTTTGAAAAGTGTTAAAAAAAATTTGAACGCTAAAGTATCCTAAAACACATTACTTAACATCGCACTATACGCATTTTGTTACAAAAATATTTTATTTTTGTTAAAGACTGGTTATTGAAAAACAAATTTTGCGTACTTGAACATCTATTTTTTTTTTAGACTCTAAAGTATCCCAAAACACACAGCTGAGTGTCACACTTTAAATATTTCTACTCTCTTATTTGTAATTTTAGAGGCTAAATTAACTAAAAAAACACATCTAAAGACCAAAATAACTAACAAAAGACATATTTAAGTACCAAAACAACTAAGAAAAAATATATTTTGAGTACAAAAATGAATTAAAAGAAAAAATAAATAAACAAGATCCAATATTTTGGTCCCCTTTGTTTATTTTTATACTTATTTTCCTTATATTGTTTTTTTGACCAAACTTTTTTTTTGACAAATTTACAAGGAAAAGAATCATAAGAAGTAAAAATATATTAACAACATAGAGTAACATATATTTAAGTCTAAAAAAATCATTATTAAAATATTAAAAAAAGGGCGAGGGTTATTGGCGCGCAGTCCAACTAAAGGACTGTAATTACTTTATGTATAGACTTATATTTCAATATTTTAACAGTACACTATTTTTTGACCAAATTTTAATAGTACACTATTAAAATTAAAAATATATAATATAAATACAGGTTAACTTCCTATCATTTATTATTGTTATTATTATTATTATTATTATTATTAATTCTATCCATACAGCCTATTTTTAGGTACTTTAAAGTTAAAAATATTAGGCATTATATTTTTAGGTATTTTAGAGTCCTGAAAAAAATTAGGCATTATATTTTTAGGTGCTCTAGAGTCCGAAAAAAATTAAAACATATGAAGTTCGTTCCTCAATAACCGATTTGATAAAAAAAATTAATTTTGTGACAAAATACGTAAAGTTCGATGCTAGGTAATGTGTTTTGGGGTTCTTTATAGTCCATAAAAAATTTAATTGTTCAAATACAAGAAGTTTGTTCCTTAATAACCAATTTGGCAACAAAAAATAATTTTGTGACAAAATACGTAAAGTGCGACGCTAAGCAGTGTGTCTTTTGAGATACTTTAGAGTCCAAAACAAATTCTAATTGTTCAGATACGTGAAGTTCGTTATTCAATAATGGATTTGGTGAATAGAAAAAATAATTTTACGACAAAATACGTAAAGTGTGACATTAAACAGTGTGTTTTGTCATGTGCTAAAACTAGTTTAAAGAGAATTTCTATGCCTTGATTGATTAGTTAATAATTTTTTTCAAGAAAAAACCCAGAGAATTTATAGAATAAGTTGACAACAATTTATAAACAAGCAATTTTAGTACACCCTCTTACTAATTTCACAATTACTTATGTCACGTAAGCCTAAGGGGGCGTTTGTTTCAAGTCTAAAACTAAGATTCCTAGGAATTCATGGGTTAGGAATGAACATTCTCATGTTTGTTACAAGTTTGAAAAAAAATATTTTTTGGTTTGAAGATTCCTAGGAGTGAGATAACTTCCAATAACCTCTAACATTTCTATGCAAACATCCCATGAAAAAGGTCGGTAATAAGGATTCCCATGAGAATTATATGAAAAATAAAAATAAAAATTTAATTTTTATAACTACTTTATTCGCATGAATGTTTAAAAATTTACCAAACACTTTTTTTAGAAGATACTATCATCATATTCCTAGGAGTAATTCTACTTCACTTCAAACAAACGCCCCCTAAATAAACCAATAGAAAGAGCCGCTCAACAATTTGGAAAGGGGACGAATATTCTAGAAACACGTTTGTTACAATAAAAAGCCCAAACCCTAAACCTTCTCTTTTGTTCCGGCGATAGAACTTCTTATCCACACTTCTCTACACTCTTCTAGTTCTAACCCCGAACGCGCTAACATGGCTTCTACCAACGCTCTCTCTTCAGCATCCATTCTAGGCTCTCCCAGGCACCAGGTACGAATTTCGCGTGCATTTCCATTTCTCAAGAACAATTAGCAACGAAATGGTTTGTTAATTTCAATAATTTTCGGTTATTTCATTCGCAGACGAGTCTCAGAAAGAAGGTCAACCAAAACGCAAGGGTAAATTACAGGAAACCAACTAACCGTTTTTCAGTTAAAGCCTCTGCTAAAGATATTGCCTTTGACCAACATTCACGCGCCGCTATGCAAGCCGGCATTGACAAACTTGCCGATGCCGTTGGTCTCACTCTCGGCCCCAGAGGTAACCTAAAATTTTCATAATTCCGATTTATCTTAATAATTTCACTTTAATTTCTTTCATTTTAGTAAGATAATATGGGAAATGTGTATTTTTAGGGAGGAATGTTGTGTTGGATGAGTTTGGTAGTCCTAAGGTAGTTAATGATGGTGTGACAATTGCAAGAGCAATTGAATTACCTGACCCAATGGAAAATGCTGGTGCTGCTTTGATTAGAGAGGTATGTGATAGGGATGAAGAAGGATGTAATTTATTACTGTTTGTTTTTGGTTATTGAGGATGGTGATGATGATGTGTTGAATTGAAACTCTAGGTTGCGAGTAAAACCAATGACTCTGCTGGTGATGGAACCACGACGGCTTCCATTCTGGCTCGGGAAATTATTAAGCTTGGACTTCTCAATGTGACCTCTGGTGCTAATCCTGTGTCCATCAAGAAAGGGATTGATAAAACTGTGCATGGTTTGATTGCAGAGCTCGAGAAGAAGGCCAGGCCTGTTAAAGGTGGAGATGATATAAAAGGTATTGTTGGTTGTCTATTGCTAGAAGAACATTTGCTATTTTTTTGTTACTGGGTTGTTGTTTATGCTAATGAGTTATGGTTCTGTAACAGCTGTTGCTTCTATTTCTGCCGGGAATGATGAGTTGATTGGACAAATGATTGCGGATGCAATTGACAAGGTTGGACCTGATGGTGTTTTATCCATCGAGTCTTCATCTTCGTTTGAGACAACTGTTGAAGTTGAAGAAGGAATGGAGGTATTTCTTCTTTTCTTCCCCATGGAATGGTTATCATGGGAAGGAAAATAGTTAGAACGTTTGTTTTCTAACTAATATGTGGCCTAGCTAACTTGCTGTTTTTTGTCTGGCATGTAGATTGACAGAGGGTATATCTCCCCTCAATTTGTAACAAACCCAGAGAAATCAATTGTTGAATTTGAGAATGCTAGAGTCTTGATTACAGATCAGAAGATATCAGCAATAAAAGATATTATTCCCCTGCTGGAGAAAACCACTCAATTGAGAGCTCCCTTGCTTATCATTGCTGAAGATATCACTGGTGAAGCTTTGGCCACCCTTGTTGTGAATAAGTTGCGTGGTATCCTTAATGTCGCTGCCATCAAAGCACCAGGATTTGGTGAGAGGCGAAAAGCCCTCCTTCAAGACATAGCTATATTGACAGGTATTTGAAATTTTCATCTGTTGATGTTCTATTGGATATTGCACAATGTAACATTTTGTGAGGTCCAGATGTATACAATTTCAATAACATTTGTCATGTTAAACATGGGTTAATCCTATTCATAGTTTGGTCTAATTTTTTTAAGGTAAATGTGTAGTCATTATTCTAGTTACTCTTGATATCTGTTCCACTGGTACCCTGAATTGGTGTAACTGCCGTGATATGACCAAGAATCTCTAGCCAGGAAACATGTTTTTGTTGTGGATGTACTATTCTTTAGTATATTATTTTCCCTCGTTGCTTCCTTTGACGAATTTGTGCCTTTAACTGCCAGGTGCTGAGTTCCAAGCAAGTGATTTGGGCCTTCTTGTTGAAAATACCTCAATCGAACAACTTGGTTTGGCTCGGAAGGTGACCATTTCCAAGGATTCTACCACTATTATCGCTGATGCTGCATCAAAGGATGAGTTGCAAGCTAGAGTTGCACAATTAAAGAAAGAGTTATCTGAGACAGACTCAGTTTATGATTCTGAAAAACTGGCCGAGAGGATTGCTAAATTGTCTGGTGGTGTTGCAGTCATCAAGGTTGGTGCTGCCACCGAGACTGAACTTGAGGACCGCAAGCTGCGAATTGAGGATGCCAAGAATGCAACATTTGCTGCCATTGAGGAAGGTATCGTTCCTGGTGGAGGTACTGCATTGGTTCATCTCTCTGCTTTTGTCCCAGCAATCAAGGAGAAACTTGAAGATGCAGATGAGAGGCTAGGAGCTGACATTGTGCAAAAGGTGAGAATACTGATGCACATGTTTTATCAAGTATGCTATGATTATTGTTTTCACAATATGTTCCACAACTAAAACAACACAAGAAATTACTTTGTACAAATAACACAAATAACATCAACAATTTCAGGGTATGCTACTTTACCTTAAGAAATATATGCGTAGGCTCTTCTAAAAATTTATTAACATCTTAGTATACCTCGAGCATCAATAAACTGTTAGAAAATGTAATTGGATGTTACTTTAAGTTACAGTGCAGCGATAAACAAAATCAAGAGGATAATTGTTTTTCAAGACAATGTAATTGGATGTTACTTAAAGTTAAAGTGCAGTCATAAACAAAATCGAGAGGATAATTGTTTGTCAAGACATATTAACTGCAGCCTGTATTCTATTTTCATTTATATTATTGAGTATGAGTATTTGGCTCAAAGGGGAGGGGAGGGAAGACAATCCTTTTTTTGTTTGTTTTAAAAGGAGGGGAATGATTTTAACAATTTATTCTCTTTATACTTTGAAAACTTGTGAACATTTTATATATGAATACTTTAGTTCTTTCCAAATCTTCCCTTGAAGAGGAACCAAGCTTGGACTTTTGTTTCAGTCCATTCTCCCCTCTCCTCCCAATTTTTTTTCTCTCTTTATACTTTTATAAACTTTTGAACATTTTGTATAAGAATATTTTAGTTCTTCCGAATCTTTCCGTGAAGAGGAACCAAAATTGAATTGGGAGGAATTTTGTTTCATTCCATTCCTCTCTCGTCTCTTGAAATATTGAACCAAACAAAAAGTTCATGAAAATCCCTCCATTCCCTTCCCCTTCTCTTCATTTTTCCTCAACCAAAAAGCTCTTAATTTCTGATATTTGATATGCTGAAAAAAATATTGCTGATGCTGTTCTCTATGTAGGCACTGGTAGCACCTGCATCATTGATTGCTCAAAATGCTGGAATAGAGGGCGAAGTAGTTGTGGAGAAAATAAGGAATGGTGAATGGGAGGTCGGTTACAATGCCATGACAGATAAGTATGAGAATTTAGTTGAGGCTGGAGTCATCGATCCTGCCAAGGTAACAAGGTGTGCTTTGCAGAATGCTGCTTCAGTCGCTGGGATGGTCTTGACCACGCAGGCCATAGTGGTGGAAAAACCTAAGCCCAAGGCACCTACGGCAGGAGCCCCACAAGGCCTTACTGTTTGAGTTTTAGTTTATTTGATTTGATTAGGGTCACGGAAAAGAACAGTTTTGTGCAAAAAATTGAAAGAGCGTGTCTGGATGATATCTGTTCAGTCGAAAAAAAAAATGTATTTGTAAACATAGTTTTAGATTTGTTTGTTTTGGCGAGGGAGAGGGGAGGTGATGATGATATTGGATCTTGGTCTTTGTACGTTTTTATTATAATTTAAATAAGATAGTCTTTGAGAATTTTCCTTCAATCACTTGTATGTTCAGTGAGAAGCAGCAATCAGTACTCCCAATTAAATAGGAGGATTAAATGAAGATTATTACCGTGGAACAAATAATATTTAGCATTTACCTCTTGGTTATTATTTAACAATACCTTGTGTTTGTTCCTCGAGTCAAAACAGCCTTTGATGATTGCCATTGCTAGCTAATCTGGAATCATTTGAAAAGTGATCAACGTGTAGTGTACTGAATCTGGTTGCTCATGCCATAAGTGATGATCTCCTTACTCCGGTTATTGAAGGGCATAGAATACCTTAGGGGCCGTGATTTGATAACTTAATTCTCTGACTAATTCTATCGTATTTCTCTAGTTAAAATTTTATCTTGAATTTGAGTTAGGTTAAAAATTAATAGAATGATAAGAGAATAATTTATATAAAATATATTTAAAAAATTGTTATCTTTATCTAGTTTTGCAAGTTATTTATAAGTCTTAAATATTTATTTTACCACTTTTTCTTTGGTTACAATTTTACCACTAATAACTTTTTGATCATAATCTTAATATTTATTTTACCACTAATAATATTAAGTGAATGATTAAATAAAAAAATAAACAAAACTTGAAAGACTTTTAAAGAGACAAAAAAAAATTATCTTTATTTGTACTTGACAAGAAATGATCCCGCACCTATGTATTCCAGGTGCAATTGAAAATTCACGTAGTTCTTGTTGAAAAAAAGTTTGTGTTGGTTGATTTTAATTTTTTGAAAAGACATTTAAGATCATCAAATTGTACTACTCACGCATTTTAAAGTGGGATCGACAAGATATAACATCTCAGTCAATCTTTTTTTTTTGTATATTTATGAGAAATATATTTTATTTAGGGAAAATAAATATGGAGTAAAAATATTTTGACAAAAAGATGAAGTAATGAAAAAAAACATTTTGTTGAAAGGAGCAGGGTTTTAAGAGAAATAATAGGGGTGGGACTAGTATTTCCAACACAGATCGGGCCTAAAATTCGAAGTCACTAAACGCCCATATTTTATGGCTCATGCTTAGTACAACCCCCCCGCTACTCACTAGAACCCCTTTTTGGTGTGAAAAGACCAAAAGCCCTTACTAAATTTTGATTTTTTTTAAAGATTATGCACGGTTCGGCGCACGGTTGATCGAACTTGATCGAATCTCGCTGCGCCGAATCAGTCAAAATTTACTCAAACACCCCAAATTATGTTTTGACTAGGTTCGACCAAGCGTGTGCCGATCCAAATCGATCAGCCGTGCGCCGAACCCTCTCCACCGTTCAGGGGTATTTTGGGAATAAAGGGTGATATGGGGGTTCTAGTGAGTAGCTAGGGGGTTGTACGAAGCATGGACCTATTTTATGAGATGAATGGGACTCCTTAAATAAAAATAAAGGTGTAGTTAATAGTGGTTTAAATTAAAGACCCATATTTAATATTATTAATAGGAAAAATAATATTAAGTGAATGATTAAATAAAAAAATTAAATAAATAAACAAAATTTGAAAGATTATTTTGAAGAGACAATATATATATATATATATATATATATATATATATATATATATATATATATATATATATATATATATATATATATATAAACTTGACAAGACATGATCCTGCTCCTACGTACTACTCCGGGTGCATTGGACAACTCAAAGTCATCTAGTTTTTGTTGAAAAAAGTTTGTGTTGGTTGATTTTAATTTTTTGAAAAGATATTTAAGATCGCCAAGTTGTACTACTCAGGCGTCTTAAACTGAGATTGACAATATGTAACATCTCAGTCAATCTTTTTTTTTCTTTCTTTTTTATTGTATTTTTATAAGAAAAAAATTTTATTTAGGGAAAATAAATATGGAGTAAAAATATTTTGACAAAAAAAGATGAAATAATAAAAAAAACATTTTGTTGATAGGGGTGAAATTAGTATTTCCAACACGGGCTGGGGCCGAAAATTCGAAATCGCTAAACACCCATATTTTATGAAATGAAGGGGACTGCTTAAGTAAAATTAAAGGTGCAATTAATAGTGATCTAAATTAAAGACCCAAAACAAAACAGCCCAAAGGCTTTTAAAAAAACACACAAAAAGGCCATTAACTTAAGACCCATACTTCTTAGACCCCCCACCTACTCATCACACTACCCAAACCTCAATATTCTCAAAATGCCCTTAATGAAAACGCAGCGTTCTGTTTTTTGGAATTTTAGGACGGTTCGATAGTTAACCATCGAACCGGTTCGATGGCAAACTATCGAGTATTGTAAAAAATTGGAACATGGGGTGTGTCTAATATTTGAGATGGTTCGATACTTAACTATCGAACTGGTTCGATTGAAGTTCAAACCTACCCGTTACTGATCAGAATGGACAGAATTCCAAGTTTCCTGTTTTTAACAAAACGTAAGACAAAAAAAATGAATTTACACAGTATATAAATAGGGAAGAACAATGAGATGGAGCGTGTGCTAGAAGGTAAGGTCCCACGGGGTACCCGTGTATGGACCATCATTGACAGTGTAGACTTTTTAACAATGAATTTGCCGAATAAATTTGACATTGTAGACTTTTTAACTATAATTATACCGTTCGTTCCAAATTCTTTTTGCGTAATTGAGACAAATTTGAGAACGAGAGTGAAGTGTGAGAACCTCGTTTGGATTTATTTTAGGCCCATACTTCTTACACACCCCCTCTACTCATCACACACTACACAGACGCGTAAAAAGACAGGACTGCCCTTAATGAAACGCAGCGTTTTAATTTTTTTGGCATTTCAGGACGGTTCGATACTTACCCATCTAACCAGTTCGATGGTAAAGTATCGAGGACTGAGCTCCAACAACTGATGTTTTATTTGAAACGCGATAATTATGTTTACTGGACTCGACTTGCAGAAGGAACTACGATTGTGAAAGACATCTTTTGGGCACATCCAGATTCTATTGAGCTTCTAAACACCTTCCCAGTTGTTTTGTTGATTGATTCCACATATAAAACCAACCGGTACAGGTATCCGTTGGTTGAGATCATTGGTGTAACCTCAACTGAGAAGACTTACTCTGCTGCATTTGCTTATGTCAACTGGGAGAGGATGGATGACTTTGCATGGGTTCTTGAGAAATTGAGGGGTTTATTTAGGAAACAGGATGAACTTCCACAAGTCATACTTACTGACAGAGACACAAGTATGATGAATGCTCTGGCAGCAATATTTCCAACATCTGCAAACTTGTTGTGCCAATTTCACATTAAGAAAAATGTGAGGGCCAAAGCAAGGCTCATTGTGAAAGACCAAGCTATTGTTAATGACATTATGGGTGCATTTCAATCTGTTGTGCATGCGAAGACTACATAAGAGTATGATCATGAGTTGGGTCTGTTTAACGACTTGGCAGAACCTTATCCCAGTTTCATACAGTATGTGAAGACCACCTGGCTAGACCCCTTCAAGGAAAAATTTATTGATGCATGGATAAATAAGCATATGCACCTTGGCAACACTACCACCAACAGAGTTGAGTCTACACACTCTCACTTGAAGCAAATATTACGAGACAGTAGGGGAGATTTGTGCAAGTGTTGGGATGGAATTCACACCATGCTTAGGATACAACATTCTGACCTTAAAATGCACTTCGAGCATAGTTTGAGTAGAGTGAAAGTTCACCACTTGAAGAAGAAGATTTTTGATGAAATTAAGGGTTTAGTTTCATCTAATGCTATAAACCATATAACTTGACTGACATATTTTGATATCATCTAAACAAAATCTGTTTTCTGGTTTAATAGTTTTTGTTCTGTATAACAGTGGTTCGAACGCCACCATTCGAACGCCTGTTCGAACGTCCCCATTCGAACACGTTCGAATAACTTCATTCGAGTCAGCAATAACACACCCTCACACCATCAGTTAGCAATGTAGGGGCAATAGGTTTGTCTGAGCAATGTAGGGTTGAATGTTTGGATGCATATCTAAATCAATCATAGAATGATTATGAAGTTTCTGCTTACCCCCCCTCCTTAGGACGCTCCTACATTTTTTCATTATAAAACAAACATAAAACCCATAAACATAAATCCATCAATAAAGTAATTGTAAATGCAACTTATTATTAGAAACATAAATTGTTAAGTAATTGTTAACTTACCAGGTCGTCCCATATGTTCCTAGAAATGTGGGAAACATAAGCATAAAGGACCCTACGATCATCTAGCCCTCCCGGATAAGGGAAAGTGGATGATCTGTCGGGAGCAGGAGCATCAGGAGCAGGATCATCAACTGCCTCAGCCTCGTCAGCATCAGCATGAACATCAGCCTGAAAAGAGGTGGAAGGCCTATCGTGAGAAGTGGATGGACGAGCATGAGAGGTGGATACACGAGCATGAGAACTGGATGGCACGTCCAATTGAGGAGCAGCATAATCATGCTCTATATCATCAATGTTCAATGCTGCCTCCTGTGGAGGGTCAACCACAACATGGTCCCCCTTGCACGTCCACGTCGTTCACATCCACGCGCTATCCCAAGAGTCTTTTTATGACGCACCAAGGCAGTGGGACAGATCCTGTCATCCAGGAGCTGTGTCTCTCCATCAGTGCCACGACCACGTCCACGCCCACACACCTCGGGCTGCGCCTCACCAGTAGTGCCACCTCCTTTTGTGTTAGCCATACTGTAAAGAATCAATTGAATTGATCAAAAATCAGTAAAAATCAACATACAACAAAAATCAGGGGGGGTTCGCTCGTGCCAGATTCGATCCCAAACGAAGCACGCTTGATCGAACACCCACTAAGAGGTTCGATGCACACTCGATCGAACACCAATTAAACAGTTGCATCACTAGGGTGTTCGGTGCACGCTTGGTCGCCCAAGATCGACCGCTGCAAGGCCGAACAACCCAGAAACAACGGGAAAAAAACGCGAGAAGAAGATGAAGAAGCGTACCTAGATGTCAATGGAAGGAAATGTCGTTGATTGTTGATGGAAAACGCACGAAAATGATGGATTGAAGTTGAAGGGGTGTGGGTTTGGTTGTAGGGTAGTTTTTAGGGAGAATGAGAATGTTATGGGGTGTGTGAGAGTGAGAGGGAATAGGTAGGGGAAAATCAGATTTTAAATTAGGGGTATTTTCGAAATATTAAGTGGTTTGGGGATTCTGGTGAATAGCTAAGGGGTAGTAAGAAGTATGAACCAACATTTTTTTAATTTAATTTTTTGGGTTCAAACTTCAAATGTTTTTTTTAGTAAAAGAAATGATTCGTCAAAAAAAGAGTAAAAGAAAGGACAAAAATAACTAAATAATAATTAGATGAAATGAAGGTGAAGATGAGAATACAAAACGAGGTAAAAACACACTAACATCATGAGTTGGATGATGAAATATGGTTACAAAAAATATGTACAAATTAAACACGTGGATAAAATTGGGTGTTAACATTAACTCTTGTCTTCTTTACTTTGTCTTTAAGTAAGAAACTTGTAAAGACCTAAACACTTAATTTTGTCTAATACTATGTTATTGTGACATATGAATGACGTGATGTGATTTGAGTATCTTTAATCTTTTAATACATAAAACCGTGATGTGATCTGAGTATCTTTAATCTTTAATACATAAAAGGGAGTGAGTCCCTGAAATCAGTTTTGGGCGCCATTTAGTCATTTTGGCAGACTGTCAAATTTTTAATTTAGGCGTTTTGTTGTGTTCAATTTTGGTTAATAGTGACGACCACTGTTTATGAACAATACTTCTGTGCATGAACAGTATTTTGAGGAGGGAACAGTATTACTGTTTATGAACAGTGCTCGGCGAAATCACATGATAAGACACTATGTGGTAGGGACACGATGAATAATATTCTGAGGAGGGAACAGTATTACTGTTTATGAACAGTGCTCGGCAAAATCACATGATAAGGCACTATGTGGTAGGGACACGATGAATAGTATTCTGAGGGGGTGAGTCTCTGAAATATGGTTTGTCCGCGAATTTGGCATTTTGGCGGACTTGAAATTTGGTTTGCAAGTCGAAATCACATGATGTTGTTTTCAATTTTCACGTGAACTTCTGCATTTTTTCTATCCTTCTATCCTTTTGAACTGTACATAACTAGTGGTGGTATTTGACACATGCACACGTGCACTGTACATAAACAGTACCACCGGGACTATTCAACCCATCAATCCACTGTTTTCTCTAGACAACACTCAACCACCGGGACTATTCACCACCATCAGACCACTATTCACCCTATGACAACACTCTACCACCGAGACTATTCACCCCATCAGTCCACTATTCACCCCATGACAACACTCTACCACCGGGACTATTCACCTCATTAGTCCACTATTCACCTCATCAGTCCACTATTCACCCCATGACAACAATTTTGGTGAATAGTCACGCGCCTCTTGTTTATGAATGCGGTTTTCTTGTGCATGAACGATGCTGCGGGAAGGGAACAATGCTCCCGTGCATGAACAAGCGATGATCGACTCTGAGAAATTTGGCTTGTTGTTTTTAAATCACATGAGAAATCACTATTTGGTAGGGTCATGATTTGACTTTGCATGTTTCGATTTGCAACATCTTTGCTCTGCGAAACGATGCAAGCGAATATAACACCAAAAAATTGGGGCAATAACTTCACGTTAGCTCTTCTATTTGCTGCTCATCTTCCTGCACACGTTTTGTCCTCTTCTATTTGTTCAAACTCAACCATGAAGATGCTCTCTAGGCCCCACGTTTTTTCTATTTTTTTTGTAATTAAAACTTTTTCTTTTTATATGTTGTAATCAAATTTTAAATTATTTGTACTACTTTTTAGTAAAACTGGAAATCATCAACAAAAAAAGTTATAGTGTTCTTTTTACGATTTTATTTTTTCGTTAACTAAATTCTTTTGGTCCATTATAACAAAGTTCAACTAAATATTAATAAAGAGAGACAATAACGATAAGACTAAAAGTAAATTAATAATAATAATAATAATAATAATAACGCAAAGTCGCAAACGACTACCAAATGACACACGCACACGATTAGACTCTCATATGACGAACGATATATTTTTGAAATTGAGAAAGTATCGATTAGAATCAAATGTTTACATTGTTAAAGAAAAATACACGCACTTGACTAGCAACTTAATACACACAACGAGAATAAACACACGCACTCAGATAAACACGCACACATAATTAGGAGTAACACACACATGTGATTAGGACTAACATCGTATACGGTAACGAAAAGACACTCCGACACAACGATAATGAAGCGGTACAAGATCATTGAACTAACGCGCGTATCGCGGTCAAGAATAATGCGCGTGTACAACGACACATATTTTTGGGTTTTTTCAAATACGAGAAAAATACCGTTAGAATTTTGCGTTCGTGAAAATACATTTTTATTTTATTCTTTTATGAATTTGAAATAGCCGGACAAAATTGGGGTATAACAATTTTTCTCTATCAATAAGTTTTATTTAATCTCTACGAGAAAAATTACAATTTGAAAATTTTGAGATTTAACAAAATTTTGTTTTCTAATATTTACGGGAAATATCACATATTGTTGGTAAATGTTCACGGGGTATTGTTCGGACTAACTCAGTTATAATTTGAAACTTTTTGTTTATCTACTTCAAATTAGTTTTGATTTTCAAGGGTAATGTTCGAACCAATTTAATTATGTCTAAATCTATAAATAAAAATAACGCGAAAACGCACGGGTCTACCGTTAGTATGACCTCTAACACTAATATGTCTTTGAAACTGACGAGAAAATAATGAAAATAACATGAGATTGACACACGTGATATGGTACAATGGCATGACATACTTTGACATTAGTGAAAAACACATATGATATGACTCGATCAACATAAGAAAAAAAAAGATTTATGAGAACAATGCAAGCCGATATTGATGAAATAACAAATGATGTTATGTAATTGCTAATGTCGTGATGCTAATGAATGATTTGGAGTTCGTTTGTTACAGCTTATTTTGTAAAAAAAATCACTTTTTTTTAAAATCACTTATGGCAACATGTTGTCTGTTTGTTACAGATTCTTAAAAAAATAAATCTGAAAATAAGAAGGGGGCGCATGATGCAACCTAAGGGGGTGTTCTTAGTTACCCCTTTTTCCCAAAAGGAGCTGAACCCATTAAAGAGATAACAAAACCAAATAAAAGTAAAGAAAACAACAAAAAAAGGGAAAGCCCATGACCCAAACCTAAAAGCTTCTAAAAACATGTCTCACAAATTTAAACCTAGCACTAAACACCCACACATTCATGTATGTGTGTGTGTATATATATATATATATATATATATATATATATATATATATATATATATATATATATAGAGAGAGAGAGAGAGAGAGAGAGAGAGAGAGAGAGAGAGAGAGAGAGAGAGAGAGAGAGAGAGAGAGAGAGAGAGAGAGAGAGAGAGAGAGAGAGAGAGAGAGAGAGAGAGAGAGAGAGAGAGAGAGAGAGAGAGAGAGAGAGAGAGAGAGAGAGGAGAGAGAGAGAGAGAGAGAGAGAGAGAGGTGAGAAAAAGAAGAGGAGACAGAGAGAAGAGAGAGAGAGAGAGAGAGGATGAGAGAGGATGAGAGAAGGAGGAGAGAGAGATTGCGGTTGTGGTGGTGGCTTTGGAGAGAGAGAAATCGTGGAAATGAGAGAGAGAGAGAGAGAGAGAGTGGTGGTAGGCCGGCATGATTGTCAAACTCGAGATCCTACTGAAGATCGTTTGGGTATAGGAAATCGTAAAATGTGGGATTGTAACACAAATCGTAAGATCCCACCAACGAGACAAACATGTGAGTGGATTGGCCCACCAATCAAATATAAAAAAAAAAAAGAATTACGACCCTCCTTGCGAATAAACCATTCCCAAAAAATAGATTTGACATGATTAACAATAGTCTTCGTGTCAAAGACATGACCTCTAAACAAAACATGATTCCTATGAGTCTAAATACAACTGTGACTGTCATCCAGATTAAGTATTTAACTCTTCGCGAATTATTAGATTCGACCCTCATCCCGTGATGACGAAAATGATCAATTCCATCATAGCAATTAAATAACAGCTATACCCCCAATTATGAATTGCACATAAAAAACTACTTGTGTTGCATTGAAGGCCCCTTTTTGTAATTTAAGACAAGTCACACTCTTTCTGCTAGAATTTATCTATATTGAATGAAATGAAAATGTGCTGGAGACCACTAATTTTATTTCTCTTTGTAGAACTTATTTCCATACTAATTAAAGAAATGAGCTATTTCCCTTCTTTCCACATCAAAAAAAGTTATTATTTAATTTAGTTCCTCAAATTTCATAAAAGTTTAACTTAGTTTCTTATATAATATATTAATTTAGTTCCTGACTTTTGCAAATCTGTTTTAATTTAGTCTCTGTGTTATATCAATTTTGTCCCTCTATATAACAAAAATAGACTAAATTAAAATATCTTTGCAAAAGTCATAAACTAAATTGATATATTGTAAATACTAGAGACTAAATTGAATTTTTTTCTCTCAAAATTTCAGGGACTAAATTTACAATTATCCCAAAAATAAATAGCTAGTTCTCTTCTCATTCTAATTTCTAACCATCGCAAACTCAAATTATGATTTTCTACTGTCAATCTCTCTCCCCTTCCATTTATCTTTGTTTTTTAAAATAAAGTATTTAAAGATTAGGATTGAGTGTCATATTGATCCAATGATCTTACATGTCTTAACTCTAGTGAGTAAACCAACGTGGTTGGCTCAGTTGGTCCTTTGGCCATGAGTCCCATCGGGGGTCGTCTGGGTTTGCTCCCCAGTTCGATTCCCGGCTGGAGCAAATCACGTTGGCCACCTCGGTAGATTACGGGGCGAGATAGTCGCCGTTGTCGGCGTTGGGACATTTGCTTCATTCTGGGGAGTTTCTGGGAACTTGCTCCTTCCCTTTCACCAAAAAAAAAAACTCTAGTGAGTTTGTTTTTATTCCCCAAAAAAAACTCTACTGAGTGCAGGCAATCATGGTCTGACAATTTCTCTCTCTCTCTCTGTTTCACTCAAACCAATCAAAGCCCCGATCAACGAAAGTGGATCTACTAGTAACTTTTCATAATTTTAGGTTTTTTTTATGATAGAGAAAAGTAAAAATGAAAGAAAATAACATGCGACAGAATGTGTTACGGGATCCACAATGGAGTATCCCTCTTTTTGTTTCTTAAGTGGAATCTACGTGTACACATCACTCATTTATACTTTTTAAATGTTTGTTTTTTATAAAGACTCAATCTCTCCAACCCAACACTCCAAAAAGTTTACTAAATAGGTCCCACATAATCCTATGTAATGGTGAAGAAAGAGAAAAAAAAATAAATGATTGTGTTATGTGGGACTCGGAGGGAGAGAGAAAATAACAGATAAAATTGGTTTTTAATAGTGGACCCGTGGAGAGATAAAGTCCTAGTAGAATGACTCCTCCTTATTAATAAATATTTTTATTTTCTCCACAATGGTATTCCTTATAGCAAACTCTCCTTAATAAGAAAAAATGACTATAAGGAACACTATTGTAGATAGATGAAAGAGATAGCTAAAAAGTTACTTCCTCCGTCCCATATTATATGTCGTTTAAGGTTGTGGCACATAAATTAAGAAAAGTGGTTAATTTTGTATGAGAAAGAGAGATTGTGAGTTAGTTTACCAAATTGTTCTTCATTAATAACATTAGAAACATAAAAAGTAGAATTGTAAGAAGAGATATATTAAATAATGAAGAGTATGACCGAAAAATAAAATTGATGTTGCATTGATATTCTAAAAAGTCATGTATTATGTGACAATTTTTTTTTCCTAAAAAGTCATATAATATAAGACGGAGAGAATAGAGAATCCCTATTTGCTAATCAATTAATACTTGCGCTACTTACTTTTTTCATTAAAAAAATAAAAGAACACTTGGAACTTACTCCACGTGCCACTTGACACTACAAATATATACGTGTATTAATTAATACTTGCGCTACTTAGAACATCTGCAGCGGTAGGTTCATATGGGGTTCGGAAAATTTACAATCTAAAACTTTCTTCATTCACCATTGGAGTTTCACAAAATAGTGACAGCGTGGCGAAACGAGTTCGCTGAGAAGCAACGCGGCTCGTAACATAAAATGGCTTGAGAATGTTTATTTTTTTAATTCTAGAAAATGGTAAGTGGGGCCACGTTATGTTTTAAATAAATTGCACGGTTGGAGAGAAAACACGTCAAAGTTCTTAAATCTGTTGTATTCTAATTGGACCCACCAATATGAATTAAGCAATTCTCGCGGAGATCAAGACTGGATTTGCTCTTACTTTTTTCATTAAAAAAATAAAAGAACACGTGGAACTTACTCCACGTGCCACTTGACACTACCAATATATACGTGTATTAATGAGGAAGGCGAGGGTGGACTTGCATCAGCTTTGTTAGCATTCCTTCAATAAAATAATAACTTTGTATGAATTATTATATCATAAACTCAATGTTTTAATACTCGTACCAGTAACTGATTCGGTGAAGATACTGGATTACTAGATCAAAGGTTGGGTTGAGGAGTCGACGGTTGAATCGTATGACCATGACTCAATCTCAATTAAAAAATTTTTAAATTTTTAAGATATATAAATTTCATACCTCTAAAATTTAGTTTGCTAAAATTACACATTATGCCTTAAAAAATCTAAAAAAACCACCACAAACGTAATAATCCCACAATGTCATCAACATACATATAATTCAAGGAATTTACGTATAATTTGACTTTGAACTTTAGGTAGGTGTTTCGATTTCTAGTCTCTCTTTTACTCTTTAAATCAGGTCTTTTTTATTTATTATAAGCAACGTTTTATTGAAAAATGGCACTAGAAGTGCTCAAAATAAAACTACAAATTGTTTATACACAGATTTTGAAATGATATTGAAAAAGAGACATGTCTCTTCTCATTTCTCCCAGGTTTCTAATTTCGTTTTACTTTTTTTTTATAAATTTTCTGCTTAAAACGACATAATCGTTTTTGCATTTTTTTTTAAAATATGCAAAATCCGGTCCGGTTTTACAAAACCCACCGGGTCATCGGTATTCACCAAAACTGGCTGAGTCGTGGCGGTTCCCACCGAGTCGCTGCATTTCCGATCCATAGTGTGGCTCGATCTGGTGACCCCTTCAGTTCCCAGTTCGCTCGGCCCGACTGATCGAACCTAGTCAATTTTTGAAACACTCCATAAACTTCCAACTTTCACAATATGCCCAAAACTTTGGTTTTAATCACACATTGGCACTCGTACTAGCTTCTGATTAGGGGTGGGAGCATGTCAGACTGGTCGATAGAGGTCTACTGCCCAATCTACGTCAGGTTAGACCAGACTTTTTTTTCAAAACAAATAATGTTTTGGCTATTTTTAAAAGTCCATTTAGCTAATTATGCCAAATTAGAGACCATTAAAAAAGTCTTTTAAGCCTATCAGGATGACTTATTTAAATAAAAATAAATAATATTTTTATTTTCATTATTATTGTTATCATATTAAATTTTGTACTTCGTGTCTAATCATAATTTGCAAATATTTTCTATTAAAACATATTGACAAACATCAATTTTTGCAAAATAAAGGCACACGTTCATATTCCACCCCTATAAAAAAAGTGTATCCTTCTCTTTCTACTAACAATTGATCATGCAACTTAGTAGTTAAATCAACATCAATAAGAGTGACCAAAAGTCATGTTCATAGTGATGTCATCCAAAGCAATAGGGACCCCCAGACTACCACTAATCTCAAAAAGAATTCTTGGTCTCCAATATTCTCGGGAAAGACAATGAAGTCTGACCCAACGTTGAGCAGTGGTTTGTTTTGCGGAGAAAGGGTCAAAATCTGGCTTCCACGCAAACATACGCAAAACACCTGGATTCAAATAACAAGAACCAAGCGACCAAACTCGTCTAAGATCATTCGTAGAAACAAAAGAAAATTCAAAGAATACATTACCAAGAGAAACCAAAGACCGGTCAGAAGAGATATTCCACATATTAGAGATTTTATCCTTCAATTCCTAAATCTAAAATTTTACCCAACAACAATTTTATATTAACTAAAGTTTTACCCTGCATGCACGGGTCAACACGCTAGTTAGTTATAAATTTTTGCATTGGCTCAAACAAATTTGCTATAAGTGTATTCATAGAATATGTTAAAACTTATTTTGGAATAGTTGCTCTAGTAAAATATGAAATGATTTCATATAAAGTATTATGAGTGCGGATTCTCACAAGTACTCGTGAGACAATTTTGAAGAGAGAGTGACATTAACATAAAGATAATGTTATTTATTGCATTTATTATTATATTGTGTTTCACTCTCTCTACGAAATTGTCTCACAAGTATTTGTGAGCAGTGGCGGTACATTGTAGGAGCGGAGGGGAGCCACGGCATCCCCTAAAAAAATAGAAATTTTTCTCATATACTACAAAAACGACATCGTTTTGAGTGGTTGAAGAAGAAAATAGCATACAAAAATGCCTGCAATAGAGTTTCAAAAATGGTCAACACCACACATAAACCGAACAAATGGAAGGGAAAGTGAATAGTGAATAGAGAGAAAGAAAAGTAACATTAAAAAATATAAAGAAATAAGGGAAAAGAGAAAATAATCATATTTATCATTTTTTCAGCCTCGGACAGAGCACTGCTCTTAGATAACTTCCAACTTTACTTTTGATATGAGATGGATCATCTGCAGCCTTTGTAAAATATGGTAATAGTAATACCAAAAAAAATACATTAATTGCATTATTAGTATTTTTTTATCAGAGCCTAATTATTGCTTTTCCTTCTTATTATAAAAGGTTATATCCAAATTAAAAAAATAAAAGAGTAGTAGCATGCTTTTAATATTAGACAAATGCTAACAACACTCTACTTTAGACACTCTCTCAAACACTCACTTTATAATTAGTTAGAGTTCATGTGGTACCACTAAGGCTCTGTTTGGCAAAAAATAGCGGCTAGCGGATAGCGGATGAGCTTATAGCGGTGGGATTCACATGAATTTTAACTAATTATAAAGTGTGTGTTGAAGAGAGTGTCTAAAAGAGAGTGTTGTTAGCATTTCTCTTAATATTAATATGATAATAACAACCGACTAATGAACTCAATTCTACGGAGCATTGACATTTTCGATTAAATATGTGTCTCGTGTCTAACACGTATCGTGTCGAATATTAATACCGACACTTCAATTACATGTATTTTACAAACTAAAATTAGTGTTTATATGTTTGTCTCTGTGCTGTTTCCATTCAATTATAATAATGTAGTTATTATTTTCGACGGCTCCCCCCAATATTTCGAGCAAGTTCCGCCACTGTTTGTGAGGATCCACACTCGAGTATTATGTCTTTGAGTATTAGTCTTATAAATTTGGCGCAATTGTCGGTTTTGAAATGTAATAACTTATCTTTGGATGTGTGCACTAATTGAATATCATGTCTGGCCATATTTATACTAATTGAATCGTGATAGTGAATTATCCATAAGGTTTCATCGAGTCATATTTTTATTTTATTAAAGAGATTTAGCGTTCATTAAGTTATTAAATCGTCTCATTAAGTAGTGAATAACCTAATTGATAGCAAATGTTGTGTGTTTGGTAAAACTAGCAACTAAAATAGCTGATAAATGTAAAATGTCATAAAATGATATTTAATTAATGATTAAATTATTTAATGATGACAAAATGTTACCGAGGATAGATAAGTGATTTAAGAAAAATAAAAATAGTAAAAATGTCAAAAAAAGTGAAACACTATCTGCTAGCGTTTGAAAAAACACTACTTGAAGTAGCATTTGAAAAAATCAGTTTATTGATTGGGTTTACTTTAACTAGATTTGAATTACTTATTATTATAGGTGCATCAAAAATTGGACTCTTGGTAGTATTGACTTACCAAATTTCAAAACCATGTTTTTCGGGCGTAATTTATTGTGTTTTTTTTAGATAAGCGTAATTTATTGTGTTAATTTCTACTAGTACCAAGCTATACCACTTATATATCAGAATATGTAAAAAATTAAAAATTAGTTTCATACAATGTTGAGGTATCTTGTTATGGACTTAAGGCATCACACATGGTAGGGTTAATTAAGGTGTTATTGTTGATGGTTTTTCATAAATGCATTGAAGTTAGTTTTTCATTTGGTATACTTCTCTTTTTCCCCTTGTGTTCCTGTCAGGTGTTTACTTGGTATGGTGCAACCATTGAAATGGATGGTACTACTGAAACTGATTATACTACGGATGAGGTAAAGCACTTAAGGCCCTGTTACATTTAGTCTTTCTGTGAAACTCATGTCATTTTCTGAGGAAAAACATGAAAGACTGACAAAAAAAGTTACTTGACCGGCTTAAATCGAAAAATAAAAATAGTAAAAATGTCAAAAAAAAAAAGTGAAACACTGTCCGTTAACGTTTGAAAAAACACTACTTGAAGTAGCATTTGAAAAAAATGCTAAACGTTAGTATATTCGCTAATGCTTGAATGAGATGATTGGGGTTTACTTGAAGTAACATTTGAAAAAACGCTAAACGTTAGTATTTTTCACCCACTAGTTTCATTTGCTATTCGCTAGTGGATGTGATGTACCAAACAGAGTCTCAATGTAAAAGATATTTCTGTAGATGACAAATAAAGTTTTCACTATTTTGAAATCATTTGTACTTGTTTTTTTTTTTTTTTTACTATATAATACATTTTTACTTATGCAATTGTTACGTAAATAGACGGAGTACTCATATCAGGTGGGGCACTGCCGACATAGATAAAAGCAAATGATACAAAAAAGTTTAACCTACCTTCAAAAGTAAGAAGTAGATTTAACTTTTAAAATAGTGAAACACAATTGCAACAAACATTTGACTTGCTAGGAATAACTTTATCTTTAGACATGAAAGAAGTCAATATTGATATCGTTATTAATCATATCAAAAGCTTTTTTTGAAGTTGATTGGTCTATAGAGGGAATGATAATTCTAGTTTTGCTTCCATTACTTGTACTACCAATTAGTTGTCTAATCCACTTGACTATCTAAACACTATGTAATCTTTCCAGTGTTTTTGGGTTTTGAGCACCCCTAGTACTGCTCCTTCAATGAAATATCACATAACTAAAAAAACAAACATTTAATTTAAAATGTGAATAAACTCAAGGGGAAACAACCTCATCCATGAGTATCTGATAGTGCTTGAATGAGATGATTGAGGTTTATTTTCAGCTTAATCAAGATGCTGAATTCGTTTCAGTATTGTATATGTAACAATGTTAAATCTCTTGAGTAAAAGCTCTATCACCTATTGTAGTTCTATTCGGTTCGAGAGATTAGTATTTATTATTGCGCAGAAGATACTCGACTTAAAAAAAACCATTCATGAGTGGTTTATATAGCCAATTTTTACTTCAAATGGTAATGTCTAATTAAATAAAACAATTATTTATTTCGAGCATCAATACTGTGAATCATCAAATTAAAATCGTTCAATTTAATAATTATAATTCCTCTATTAGTGAGAACTTATTCGAACATAAAATCGTTGTTATTTGTCCCATGATAAATAAGCAATGAAGAAAAGTCACGCATGGCATTGCCCCTCATAATATGGAAGGGATTTATCACGGTTGGTTTGTGATTTATAGACCTTTAACCCTCTGAAAAGGAAAAATTTCTTTTCAATTGATGCTTTATTTAAAGTCTTTATTAAGGATTCCACTAAAAATATATCTATATTAAGAAAAAAAATTGGTACGAACTCATTATCATTCGTAAATGAATCGTAACTGTGGAGAGAATCCCTTGAGTCGGGTAGAATCACAATGGACGATAAATTTTCCCTCAAAAGATTTAACACTGCTGCATGTTCAAAACTGAATTCAAATCCAAAACTTTGGTTAAACCGCTCATTCAAGTGCTTTTTGAGTTAGTCATTATTAAGAGACTATTCTCGCATAATGTGGCAAAATTTCACTAAATTCGCTTAATAAAGACCTTGACTTGACCCTTTCTTAGGATGTGTTTGTTTTTCTTGAGGTTCTTCGTAAGACAAGGTCGGCTCCCTGGAGAGGATTTTTGTCTACCAGTCACGGTTCAGTGGCTGCCATTTTTTGTTTTCCAGATAGCAGTCACTATTTATGAGTTTAATTTATATACATAATAGGTGTATGAGTTTTTTACACTATCTATCAATTAAAGGTTGACACATCATCAAAAACAAATTGGTCAATTAGTAACCACTAATTAGTCAATTGGTAACCAACCACTCCTTGGTGATTGTAAAACCTGATACACAGTATGTGTATATAAATTAAACTCATTCATTTTATTTATTGTGTCAAAAAAAATTCATGTTTATTTATTTATTTATTTATTTTGAATGGGAGTAAAAACATTATTTCTCCTTTTTTAAAATTTCAAATAGCTACCATAAATTGACCAGCGATGAGGAGGTTATCAATATCCATTATTTTCAAATAGTCATGTTATCAATTTTGACTCCGATGAAAAAAATTTAAGCCCGACTTTATTTACCCTTCCGACCAAATTTTAAATTATTCAAACTGTTTTCCCCTAATTATGAGAGATCAAAAACCTCTAGACAAAAAAAAATCAATGTACATGTTAATTTTCTCTTAGATCTATTTTCCTTTAGATGTCAAAAAGAATAGTTGTTTAACTTTTCTATTAGAAAGATCAAACAGAGATTAGAGATGAAAGAGAAAATTATTTGATTCACAATGAGTAAGCAATAGCAATAATAATAAGTGCAAAACAATAGGTTTCACTGACTTTTTAAAATAGTATTCTTTTTATAAAGTCAGTTCTTTTTTTTGTTAGAAAATAGAAAAAAGTCATTTCTTTCCTTTAACCCATCCGGCGCACGAATAGTAAGATAATGAATTTATTTTAATAGAAAAAAAGAAGTATGTGGACCAATAGCAAATACAAAAACATTTCAACTATTGAAGCCTCTTATTTATGCTTAAAAGCTCATGCAACTATTAATTAATATTAAAATTAACTAGCGGAAAGACAGTCACCTCGTGTATATTTAATGCGGGAGAAACAGTGAGTTAGGTTGATTATCTCCATTGTAGTGCAGTCTGTGTGAGATACTCTTTTTCCTGCCTGAGTTTTTTTCCTAATGGATTTTGGTTCAGGGAGGTTTTGAGGAGACTCTCCCTTTCCTACTTTTCATTGTAAGGGTTGGGCACTCTCACGCTCTCTTCTTGATGAAATTATTAACTATCAAAAAAAAAAAAAATCTCGTGTATATTTAATGTGTTCAACAAACAAAAAAAATAATGAAAATTTTAATCGTCCCCCCTAATTAAATACGTTAGTATCATCCACTATCCGTTAGTGGATACGTCAAACATAACCTTAATTTCAGTCTCCGCCATATAGAAAATATAAATATAATTTAAAAATTAAGTTAAAATTCTCTCTCTTTTCCTCACATTCACATTTGACTTATTTGAGCTCTTTTTTTTTTGGTTAGAAAAAGTTTAAGTGAGTTGGACTCAGGGGTTCACTGTCGCATCGGTACTCTCGCTTCTTTGAACGCTTATAAAAGTTCTTACAGATCACCCATCAAAAAAGTCCTCACGCTGACAGTTATTTAAGCTAAATTTAAATTATTTTTAAAAAACTAAATTTAAATTTTAATTATTAAATAAGAGTAAATAAGAAAAAACTAGAAACTGAAAGTTTTTTTTGACAGAAAAAAACTCAAAAGTTACACACCGAATTATCTTTATATTTAAATTTAAAGAATTAAGATCTTCTCTTTCAACTCTCTCCACGTCTTCTTTCACCTTCTTTAACTCTCTCTTAGTTTCACACTCTCATAATTTATTTATAATGATGGGAGAGAGTAAAATTAAGAGAGATAGAGAAAATGAGGGGAGACACAGGGTGAGCGAAAGGAGAGAGTTCAAATTCAAACATAAATTAATGTTGGAAAACTAGAGCAAAAGGTGACCGCCTAGTTTGCCTTACGAAACTAATTGTTGCTTTATCAAATAACTCCAATTATCATATGATGTGTTTTATAAAACGGTTAAAGATGTTTGCGGTCCCTATAAAATTTGAGTTTTTTGTTTTTAGTCTCTCAAAAGAAAAATAATTCACTTATTTTTGGTCCCTAGCTATTCTGTCATCGCTTTTAATTCGTCATGACTTCTAATAACGCCTCAGAACATTTAATAGCATTTTTTTAACCTTTTATAAGGGCTATCAAAAGTCTTGAAACACTTGACCAAAACTAATTAAAAAACTCAAATTTTATAGGGAACCAAAATTGGTTAAACTTTTTTGGACCAAAACTAAAAAATTCAAATTTTATAGAGGTCAAAAATATATTTAACCATCTTTAAAAAATGGGAATATGGACTGTAAAATAACTGCAATGTGCATTTAAAATTTTGTGCACATAATTGTTAAAGTAATATGACAAAAGCAAATAACTATATTATTAATATTTAATATTTGTATTAAATTATTTAGCAGTCAAAGTTTTATTAAAACAACTTTTTCAAGCAAGGGCCGATGAATACAAAAATATTAAAAATAAAAATTGATATTAAATTAAAAATTAAAACTATGAATTCTTAATTGTAAAAAATGAATGATTTTTATGATAAAGGTGATTTTATCATTTTGTATAATCTGAAGAATAAGAAATCTATTAAAATTATATGATAAAAACTAAAACAAGATTATTATTAAAAAGTACAAATATAAAATTAGTTTAGTTTTTCTAAACAAATATATATTGTTTTAACTAGAATAGTTTTGTTATTTGCATATAATATATATCGTAACATTGAAGAGGGAGAGAATACATTGAATAGATTATTAAATTGTCTATTCAACTAACAAACTAATAAAAGAAAGGGCTGACAAGATTATTAAATTGTCCTCTTAAAGTTTTTCTTTTTGAGGGCAAATTTGATAATTCATATTTTAAATTGTCCACTCATTTTATTCTCTCTCTCTCTCCCTTTATTCTACTATTGATCCTCTCTCTCTCTCCTACTATTTATCTTCTACTACCTATTTAGTAAAAAAAAATACCAAACTATTTTGTCAAAAAAGAATACCAAACTATTCATTTATTTATAAAACTCATTTTTTTTTAAAACAAATATGTATTTTTAATTTTTCTATCCCACATTTTACCTTGTTGAGTTCTACTTTCTCACATGACCTTTAATTTTTTTTATCTCACATTTTAAATCCACTTTTTCTCCTATACTCATATCCTTTCCAATTTTCTCTCTATATCTTCCCCTTCTACACACACACTCTCTCTCTCTCTCTCTCTCTCACTCTCTCTCCACATTTCATTTTTTTAATCTATCTACTATTTTTTCATCAAAACACTACTCATCCACTATCATTGTCAAAAATAAATCTGTCTTCCACTATTTATTTTATTAACTCAAGCATTACCATAAGCACCAAACTATTGGTTTCTAAAATATTGGATGGAAATATGTCTTTACAATTATATATGAATATTTTGTTTTGTATAATAAATCTTTTTTATCTTCCTTTTGAGTTTTAACGAGTAAACATTACAAATTATTCGTATAATTTCAATGTTTTTGATTCATCACGGGAAAACGTAACAAGTTACCGATATAATCATTTTTATATTTATTTTCATGAATGTCTTTATTTCTTACACATAAACTTTTTTTATTTTGAGCTGCGCCAAGAAAACACTAGATATTGTCAAAAAAAGTTATTATTTTTATATTTAACTTTTTAGTTTCAATGGCTAAACATTACATGTTATTGCTATAAATTCATCACTATTTACTTTTTTTATGTTGAAACGTTACACATTTTCATAATAATTATTTTACATTTTGCATTTAAGCTTTTTTTGAATATTATTTTGCATTTAAGTTACTACTGGTAAAATGCGTTTCATAATGATAAAAAAATGTCAATTGAAAAAATAGTCTAAAATTATGAAAATTCGTTTGTTATCAACTTGACAGATTTATTGTAATTGAATTTTGCCTGACTCTATTTATACAAAGTGCGTATTTATGGGTATTATTTTGTTTTAGTATATTTTTTAAACCTCTTTAATAATTATAAATAATAATTACACTTTTGAGTCCCTATAAGAAAAAATTACATAGTTTTATATAGTTTCATGGTTTTTGACAACATATTAATTTCTTGAATTTCATTATCATATATAAGTGAATATTTTGATATGAGAAATGTTTTAGTATATATATTTCGGGTCTTAACGAAGAAACAATACATGTTGTGATCAATTAATTTCAAATATTGCACGTTTTGAATATTATTTCATTGTTTTTAAAAGTCCCGACGGGAAATATTTTATGTTGTCAGTATAATTATTTAATTTGTCTATCAACCACTTATAGTATAATTAATTTTTCATTTTGCTTTCATTAGTGTATCTATATTTTGTAAATAACTATTTTGCTTTTAAGGCTAAACTAGAAAAAATTACATCATGTTATTCCTATATATAACTTTTGTATTTATCCTTTGTGAATACCTTCTATAAATAAACATTTTTCTTTCACGTAAAATGAAATATTTTACATATATCTTTATCTTTAATGTGCAAATTCAATTTCTGAATCATTCATAGCAAGCAACACGATAGGACCCGTGTATATGCACGGGATATACTTCTAATTAAATTTAAAGAGAATACAATAATTAATTAACAAGAGAGAGAATTATGTAATTAAATTAAACTAGTATGCACTCATTTTAGTAGTTTTCTAAAAACATGTTCTAAGTTTTTGGTCCAAGCTTAAAAGGTGCGTGTTTCCTAACTTGCGTCTTCTATTTTTCGTGTGATATATATATATATATATATATATATATATATATATATATATATATATATATATATATATATATATATATATATATATACAGTGCATATCAAAACACATGATAAGATAAATATTTATCTTGTCTTTATTCTATTTTTATCCAACTGTATATCGTAACACGGAAGTGTGTCCACCCCACTCAATAAAGTAATATTTTAAATATTTTTTTAAAGAATTGTTATTTTTTGACTAGAAAACATTTGTTAACTGAAAAAGCAAAGATTTAATTAATTTTCTTTTTATAACCAAAGCAAATATTTAATTAATATACATTGCCAAAACATCATAAAAAAAGTTTAACTTTATCTTTTTTTTTGACCAAACAACTTTATCTTAAAAACCTTAAAAATCATTGATATCATAATTTGTTATTGGTAGATAGTGTAAAAAAAATTATAGCAACAGTGTACACCAATTAAACCCAAAAAGAAACCATTGACTTATTTGGGTTTAAGTGGTGCAGACAATTGCTATAAAAAACTTTTCACCATCATCCAATAAAAAAAATATGGTATTGGTGACTTTTAAAGTAGTTGAAAGAAGTCAAAAATTTTTATGACATATTGTTTCGTGATTGGTCGACGTTATGTAAAATTTTGTATAGTGACCGTGTATATACATTAAATTGTAAAAAGTAAAAACATATAGGATTTAATTTATGTACACGGTTGTTATATAATAATTTTTACAATATTAGCCAATCACGAAACAATATGTCATAAAAATAACTCGACTTTTTGTCAACTACCTTAAAAGTCACCCATATCATAAAATTTTACAACGAATGTGTACACAAATTAAGGCCTTTGCTTTTCCCACACACCTCACTACGCCAGCGTACAAGCTTTGTCAGCGTTTTTTTTGGGCATTGGTAGCGTTTTAAAACGCTAGAGAAGCTGGCGCTACTAATGCGTACACCCCATTAGTAGCGTTTTAAGAAACGCTAGCCATTTACCCAAATGTGTTTTAGACATACGTAGCGTTTTATATAAAACGCTAGCCATTGACCCAAATACTTTTTACAATTCCTAGCGTTTTGCATTAAACGCTAGGGATCCCATAGCTCATTTTACTACCATTCCTAGCGTTTTAAATAAAAACGCTAGGGATCCCATAGCTCCTTTTTACTACCATTCCTAGCGCTTTAAATTAAAACGCTAGGATTATAGCCCTTTATTACTACCATACCTAGCGCTTTTATATAAAAACGCTTAGGATCTGTCAGAAGACCTTTTTACTAGCATTCCTAGCGTTTTATATAAAACGCTAGGATGCTATAACATTCTAGCGCTTTATATAAAACGCTAGGGATGCTATAGCACCTTTTATTAGCATTCCTAGCGTTTTATATAAAACGCTAGGATGCTATAGCACCTTTATTATTAGCATTCCTAGCGTTTTACAAAAAACGCTAGGATCCTCTAGCTCCTCTTTACAATTCCTAGCGTTTTATCTTTAAAACGCTAGGTATTGAATGAATTTTTAACTTCATTTCTAGCGTTTTCACTCTAAAACGCTACCTATTGACTGAATTTTTTTAAATATTTTTTTATTTTGGTTTGTTCTCCATTTTAATTACAACCTATAAATTCATTCCCTTTTCAACAAATTCAGAAAATACATTCCAATCCAATATATCATTCAAACAAAATTCACCAACAAAATTCATCAAATAATATTTCCAATCCAATATATATCATTCTAAGAAGTACTTACAACATAATATAAATCCAATATATACAACATAAATAATAACTAAACTATTATGAATCTCAAAACTTGCTACAAAAAGCTAGAAACATAATGGCACCACTTCCTTTCTGCATGTAAGTTCTTCAAAGCAGAGTAATTCTGGATTTTTTTGAAGTCTGGAAAATACTGAAAATAAAATGAAATAAAATTAGAATTAAAATGTTTATTAAATTTGAGTAAGTATTATAATATCAATATAAAAAGAAATCTAAGTAGTTACCTTGGTTGGGATTGTTACTTTGTCATGAGTGATAATCTCCTTCATAAACCTCATAACATAGTACCCACAATCATTGCTATTTGGTTGTTTAGGACACTACAAAGCAAAAGATTATAACTTAATTGTCACATTTTTATGACCAAAAATCAATTAAAATTATAAGAATGATTCTTAAAAAGCTTACGCTTATGGGTAGCCATCTTGTTTTACTTGTAGATAATCCCAAGTATTCTTTCAAAGCAATCAGAACGTCATACATATATATATATAACGTTAAGTTGAACAAAATACATATATTAAATTATACAAATTAAAATGAGAGGGTTACACATACACACCTCTCAACCGATTCTACGAAGTCTTCGTGACGTTGTAATGGCCTTGAAGTGAATCCAGATAATAGACAACATTGTGCTTAGGGTTTATTGCAAAGAGTACCCAATGTTGCCTGCAAGTAAATGAAGAAACGAATGAGTACACATTAATTTACACTATAATACAATCCTCAAAATAATTAAACAAGTGATTGAAGACTAAATTTCTCACCCATTATTGAGTGGTGCCAAAAATAAAGAGTCGCCCTTCAAATGCTTGGCTTCCATGAAGCGTGAATGGATATAACTTTGTACTTCACTCTTTATAGTCTTAATGCGTTCCTCTCTGTGTTACCTTTATGAAACACAACTATACAAGCCGGACACAAGAAGAAATACTTCGTGTCCGCTGAGAAGGGACCGTAAGACGATTGTACAAAAACCTATAAATAATATATATACAACTTTCGTGATCCTCATATATATACTCTAATATAAACAACTATTGTGTACAAATAATTTAATACATACCTCTGGTATACTCGATATCGATGGCGATGGCCCAATCCATCTCAACTATAGCTTTCATATCCTCGATGTTGATCATTACCAACTGCCTGTGCCCACAATTTTATCGGGCGGTAAAAAAATCGAGTCGTCCCGGTTCATTTTTGAATGTGGACCTTTAGAGAATCGATGTAGTTCTGAATTCATCATTGGGAAATTGACCAACATGTTGGACCGGTGGCCAGATAGAAGATGGTCGGGAGAGTTTGGTAGTGGAAGGGGAAGGTTGGGAGACTTTCATGGAAGGGAAGGTCGGGACACATGGGGGTACCTAGTATATATTAAAAAAATGATTAATTAGCTAGTTAGTTAACACACATTATAGTCATTTAATTATTAACAAAAATATTGTCACTTACAACGACAAGTTGTTCGTGCCATGCCACAAAAGTACTAAGCGCTTGATCCACAAAGAAATATATCCGCATTAGCAATTGGAGCAGGCAATGGTGCGGACTTCTCTATTGAATAGTCTACCCTAACTCTCAAATGGTTTTCGTGCATGGCCTTGATTGTGCGATGTGGCACTCAATTGGTTACATATCAAACCCACTTTGCAACCTTTCGATGTGGGTTTGCAATATATAGCTCACACTCACAGCTTATCCTAAATCAATTATAAAGAAAAATAAATATACATGATAATTTTATCAAATACAATTGTACAAAAAAAGCAGTCGAGTTTTGTTAAATACCGTGTTGAAGGGATGGTGCACTATCTCGGGCGCTATGGGGAAGTGCAGAGTTCAATAGGTTCAAAGTGGGGGTGGTGCAAACAGGGATGGTGCACCAATCCTTTGTGCCAAGAGCGCTTAAACATCTCTCTCTCTTCCATTAGCACAAAGAACATTCTTGGATAGCTCGTCATACTTTTCCGCCATGACTTTACAATCCCGCGCACTCTTGCTTTGGCTCTTCTTTGGCCCAAACACGGTTGTCGGAGGAATCCCATATCCATAACCTCTAATCCGACCACTGTCTCTCTTCCCTTCCCAAGGCACGAGCAAGGACATCTTGGTGACCATCACAATCTGTTAAATCTCCTTGTGATACAGATTGTGATATGCTTTGGCGATGCACAAACATAAATAACGGATAAAATTAATAAACAAGTGTCAAGTGAAATTTAATCGACAATAAAAAATATGTCCACATGTCAAAAAAAATCGAGTAACGGATAAAAATAATAAACAAGTGTCAAAGAAATTTAATCGAGAATAAAAAATATGTCCACGTGTCAAAAAAATCGAGTAACGGATAGAAATAATAAACAAGTGTCAACGAAATTTAATCGACAATAAAAATATGTTCACGTGTCAAAAAAATCGAGTAACGGATTAAAAAAATACTTACAATTTTGTCCTTGACCTCCTTAGTTTTCGGATCCACAATCTCCCATCCTTGTTTTGTCGGACCTCTAACCGGATAATCGCATTTATCAAGGATTCTTGAGTTGGATCTTTCCCCTCTTCCAGTAACTATTTAAGTTTAATAATTGTTAATCAACTGTAAATTAAAAGATTCATTAAATCATAATAAATTAAACTAATTTCTTACCAATCTTTCTTCGAGAATTTGATATCCACTAGAACCTCCTCTATAAGGGTACTCGGGATTAGAAGCTCTTTCTTTATTCGCTTTGCTCTTTTTCTATTTAAAAAGATACTACTACATTAATGAATGATATCTACTTGTGAAATATATATATAACTTAAATAATTAATATACTAACCAGAAATCCGGATCTCAGAGTGCGTATATCTACAAATTTGGTCCATTCCTCCTTAGTTATAATTCCCGCATACTGATCTTTGGAGGCTCTCGTCCGATGGTCCCATCGACGCGTTTGAATACTTTTTCCCCACATCGCCTCGTAAGCCCTATGCAACCTTCCCGCTTCCTTCAAGATCCAATCTCTTCGGGACTCATCGACATCAAAGTGTTTCTAGTTATACATAAAAATGGATTAAATAAATATAACTAAAAAATCACTAAATAAGATTATTAAAGAGGTCTAAAATTATATACCTGTATTAAGTCCCAAAAATCATCTTTCGGTTTAGGCAAAACTCGATTATCTTTCTCATTCCAACTTTTAATTGAAATTGGAAAGATTTGCTTCACCTTAGTACCAATAAAGCTAATTAAATTTGTGCCGTTGTCTCCAATTGGCAAACCTTTAACACTCCATCGGACCTTAAATAATTAAATCATTAAATAATTAGATAACTTGGAAAGGTAGAGAACAACATTAATAATTAGTAATTAACTTACCTTATATTTCTCGTGTCCTTTACTTATCCGATTGACGATATTCTTTTTCGATGTAATTCCTCGGGAGTGAACTTCTTTGTGTTTCTATCACCCCATCACCACCACGACTACTATCGTGATCACTATGTGATGCCATCCGACTTGCAATCACCCAAATGAATAAGACTCGGTGAGTTTTAGCTTTCTAATTGTTTAGAACCAACAAACACTTAACAAAATATAGAAGAAGCCATGCACAAAGTAACATCAAAGCCATGCACTAAGTAACCTAGAGTAAACATACATAGAGTAAACCTAGAGTAACCTAGAAGCCATGTACAGACTAGTATCAAGAGTTCATCTTTTGTTCAAAATGCCAATAACGTAACATTGTTATAACTAACATGCACTAAGTAACCTAGAGTAAACCTAGAGTAAGAGTAACCTAGAAGCCATGTACAGCACTAGTATCAAGAGTTCATCTTTTGTTCAAAATGCCAATAACGTAACATTGTTATAACTAACATGCACTAAGTAACCTAGAGTAAACCTAGAGTAAGAGTAACCTAGAAGCCATGTACAGACTAGTATCAAATCTTTTGTTCAATAACAGAACATTGTTATAACTAACATGCAAGCGGGGCAATCTATGTACAATACAATCGGGAGAAAAAAGAAAATCCATACCTGAGAAATGTGCGTGGAGATGAACGAAAATGGGTAACCCGGTTGTGCGTGGAGATGAAAGAAATGGGTAACCAGGTTGTGCGTGGAGATGAACGAAATGTGCAACGGTGATGAACGAAGATGAACGAAGAGGTACGATGAACGAAGATGAACGAAGATGAGTTCGGGTTGTTCGTGGAGAAAAGTTAGGTAGATGAGTTCGGGTTGTGCGTGAGTGTGTGAGGGAGATGAGAGGCCGCGCCTTGTAAAAATTTTAATAGCATTCCTAGCGTTTTTACATAAAACGCTAGGGATCAACTAGCGCGTGTTTACCATTCCTAGCGTTTTCAGTAAAACGCTAGGAATGCTAGTAAAAGGTGCTATAGCATTCCTAGCGTTTTTACGAAAAACGCTAGGGATGCTATAGCACCTTTACTAGCATTCCTAGCGCTTTATGTAAAACGCTAGGGATACTATAGCACCTTTTACTAGCATTCCTAGCGTTTTATGTAAAACGCTGAGGATCAACTAGCGCGTGTTTACCATTCCTAGCGTTTTGAAAAACGCTAGGAATGCTAGTAAAAGGTGCTATAGCATTCCTAGCGCTTTCTTTAAAAACGCTAGGGATGCTATAGCACCTTTTACTAGCATTCCTAGCGCTTTATGTAAAACGCCAGGGATGCTATAGCACCTTTATTAGCATTCCTAGCGTTTTACGTAAAAACGCTAGGGATCCTCTAGCTCCTCTTTTACAATTCCTAGCGCTTTAACTTTAAAACGCTAGGTATTGAATGAATTTTTTAACTTCATTTCTAGCGTTTTCACTCTAAAAACGCTACCTATTGACTCGATTTTTTTAATTATTTTTTTATTTTTGTTTATTCTCCTTTTAATTACAACCTATTAATTCATTCCTTCCAAAGAAAATTCATCAAATATCATTCCAACAAAATTCAGCCAATATCATTACAATCCAATATATAGATACACACAAAATTCAACCTATTAATAGATATTTTTGTTTACAAATCATACAACATAATAAGTAACTTACATTATGAAACTCAAAAGTAGCTACAAATTAAAGCTATACCATATATGACTACTGTCTTGACCACTAGATCTCATGATCACTAAGTGATGCCATCGACTCAAGTATATAACATAATCCATGTTATTGTTAAATTTACAAAAACAATATAATAATTATCTATTAATAAAAATAACGAGAAATCATTAAGTCTATATTACCTTTTCCTTTTCCTAGATAAAATTTTGTTTGCAATTCGCGTCTTGGTATTTTTTTTCCGACGAATAAAAATTCCATCATTATGATCTTTTCTAAAATATACAACATCCTCTATAGAAGTATTTTCCCCTATTATTGGTTCTGATGTTCTGAAGAACGGGTCGTCCTCAACACCAACATCATCGGGTGCTTCATCATCATCGTTGTTATACACAAATTTTTTGTCACCAATAGAACAATAGACCAATTGATATTAATCGGATCGGTGACATAAAACACTTGTTGAGCTTGCGATGCTAAAATAAAAGGTTCATCTTTATATCCTATCTTGTTGAAATTCACCCGCATGAACCCTAATTCATCAATCAGAAACCAAGATTATTGTCAACCCATTCACATTTGAACACGTGCTCCTGAAACATATTGTAATCCAACTCCCATATGTGTTCAATGAAGCCAAAGTAAGACATATTCGCATATATGGGATTTCTATCTTTGCAATCGGATGCATGCATAGAATGAGCTACAAGAGTCACCCCACTATTTTTGCATTTTACTCGATCATCTTGTTCTTTTGTATAGAAAGTGCACTCGCTCATTAGATAGTCATGTAAGAGAAGACATGTATATTTGGACCTTTTGCTAACCATCTCAATCTTTTTGAAATCAAGTAGGATTCAAACACACTCACCATCAATGTGATGTTTTAGCCACACTATGAAACTCCTATTGTGTTCTTTTGCTAACCAAACTTGCTTCTTTCCCTGAATTGACTCTTAAGAATCTCCTTGTGCTTGGCAACATATGAATCAACCTCACTATCATTGTGAAGAACGTACAAGTGTGCTTGCTCTAGTTCTTTCCTTGATACCATCACTAATTTATTTCCTGTCATCCCTTTACTAATCCTTCCTGCATGACGAGACCTTGGCGGTCCCACGAATATTCAAGACTAGATAGATAGGCGGTCAAGCGTAACTCAACAGCCTTCTTTCAACTATGTAGCGCTCAACAATACAACCCTCGGGTCGTGATCGGTTTTTCACATATCCTTTTAATATCTTCATGTAACGCTCAAACGGATACATCCATCTCATGTAACATGGGCCACACAATTGTGTCTCTCTAACCAGATGAACTATTAGATGAATCATTATGTCAAAAAAGGAAGGTGGGAAATACATCTCAAGCTCACACAAAGTGACAAGATAATTTCTCTTTGCAATGTTGGCAACTTTCCAGGGTCAATCACTCTACTACAAATCGCCTTAAAGAATAAACAAAGTTTGGTTAAGGTCTGACGCACTTTCTTAGGCAAAATGGATCGTATACCAATGGGTAGCAAATTCTCCATGAGAACATGACAATCGTGGGACTTTAGAGACTTTAACTTGAGGTCTTTAATCGATACAAGAGTCGCCACATTTGAAGAGTATCCTCCGAACTTTAACTCCATGAAGAAACTCACAAAAGACAGTCTTCTCCTTTCTAGATAGAGTATGAGTTTCGGAGGTAGATATGTACGTGTACCCTTCTTTACCGGACCCAATTCAGTCTCAAACCCATACTAACCAAATCCAACCTTGAGTTGATGGTATCTTTAGTCTTACCCAAGCATATTGAGTAAGGTACCAATGACACTTTCGAAGACATTCTTTTCAACATGCATCACATCAATGAAATGCCTTACATATAATGACTTCCAAATGTGGCAACTCAAAGAAAATCGACTTTTCTTCCACCCCGTTTGGCAATCTCTCCCGCAAAAGGCTTCCCAAATTTAATGTTCAAATCTTCCACCTTTTCAAATACACTGTCAGCCACAAAGGCGGGGAGCTCTACGTGTTTCTCAGTATTCCCATCAAATGCCTTTCTCCACAATCGATAGTGATGAGTTGATGGCAAAAATCTACGATGACCAAGATAGATATTCTTCTTACCATGTTCCAACCACATCCAATCTGTGTTATCTTCACATATAGGGCATGCACATGCCTTTTTGTTCATCAGTGCATCTTGCATAGATTGCCGTATGCAGAAAAGTCGTTAATCAGGCCAAAGATCATAGCCCTCGGGTGAAACTTTCTTCTCTCAACCCATCATACACCTCTACCCCGCCTCCCACATTTGCTTCAAGTCTTCAATTAAAGGAGCCAAGTATACATCAATATCATTTCTGGTTGTTTGGGCCTGAAAATTAACAAAGACAACATCATATATTTGCGTTTCATGCAAAGCCACGGCAGAAGTTATAAATCGCCAAAATCACGGGCCATGTATCTTTGTGGGAGCTACTCCGATACCGTATGCGGGTTAAATCCATCACAGAGACAATGCAAGGCGTGAGGTTTCTCGGGTCATCCCCAAAATTAGGATACTCAATATTGATTTTTTCCATTGCGGAGAATCTGCCGTGTGTCGTAGCATACCATCTTTAATCCTTTCATCCTCATGCCATGTCAAGTGTTTTGCATCTTCCGAACTACGATACATGCGCCTAAATCGAGGAATTATAGGAAAATACCACAACACCTTTTGTGGAGCGGACTCTTTCTTCTTATATCACGGTGCATTACATTTAGGACACGACTTTAACAACGCATGTTCATTCCAAATAAAATGCAATCATTCTGACAAGCGTGTATCTTCTCATAGTTCAAGCCAATAGACCCCAACATTTGCTTTACATCATACGTCCGAGAAGGAAGCACATTATCATTCGCAACATTTCTTTCGTAAGTGAGAGTAAATCGGTAAAGCTCTTATCCGTCCATCCGTGGCGAGTTTTCAAGTTATACAACTTGATCACAGCCAATAATTTTGTGAATTCATTACAACCCGCATACAATGGTGTCTCTGCATCAGTTATCAACTTCTCAAACATTTCAGTACAATCATTAAGATCCTCTTCAACCACCTTTGCCATCTCTTCAAATTCGTTCGCATCAAATGAATGTGTTCCGGTGTCAACCGGCGGCGCATATCTCTTACTAATATCATTCATATTTGAAGATTCACCTTTTTTCTCACCGTGCATTATCCAACAAGTGTAACTTTGATCAATTCCATTCGCCTTTAAATGTCGTGCCAACTCCTCTGCGATGGCGATTTTACATAACAAAGACCTTAAACAAGGACATTTCATACCACTAGAAGTCCCTAAACGCTCAACAAAGACAAATTCACAAAATAATCCACTCCAAATGCATACTCCTTGGACAGATTTATTGGCGGACATCCAATTTCTATCCATAATTTCCAAATTATATTTATAATAAAATCCTCGAGAAGAGAACTTTAACATATGACCCATCAAGCAATTCGAATATAATGAAGAATCAATTCATATAAAAAAACAAACAAAAATTCCTCTTTTAAAATTTTTTCAAATCCACTCCTTATTTTCCCAAGCTATATCTATATCATATTCTATTTCTATTCTCGGTCCTTTGGTCAAGACAAAGGAACCATATAGTCTAGTCTTCCAAATAATTAATTTATGTTTAACAAGAAGAGGCTAGTGGTAAAAAAAAAAAAAAAGAGTCTAGTGTGCACAAGTGACAAAACTAATATATTTCTAAACTAGAACCCACAATTAATATCTAACAAGAAACAGAGCAAGGAACAAAAACTCACCAATGTTGTCCGAGTGAGAGAGATGATGTTCACTCGAGAGAGATGATTTTCCTTGAGAGAGATGATGTTAATTTGAGTTAGGGTGTTAGGGTTTTCATGTTTCACGGGTGAGTGATTTTGCATTTACGGGTGAGAGTGTTGGTGAGAAAGGAAGTAGCTCAATAGGAAACAAAAAAATATTATTTAACCATACCTAGCGTTTTCTAAAAACGCTAGGATCTATCTAGCGTGTTTTCTAAATACCTAGCGTTTTGAATAAAAGCGCTAGGGATCCGTCTGCAGAGTGTTTACTAAATACCTAGCGTTTTATAAAAACGCTAGGGATCTATCTAGCGTGTTTTCTAAATACCTAGCGTTTTTAATAAAAGCGCTGAGGATCCGTCTAGAGTGTTTACTAAATACCTAGCGTTTTATAAAAACGCCAGGGATCTATCTAGCGTGTTTTCTAATTGGCTAGCGTTTTGAATAAAAGCGCTAGGATCCGTCTAGCGTGTTTTCTAATTTGCTAGCGCTTTTTAGTAAAAGCGCTAGGGATCCGTCTTCTGGCGTGTTACCTAATTGGTAGCGTTTTACATTAAAACGCTACTAATGGTGTAGCGTGTTATTAAAATGGGTAGCGTTTTTTTATAAACGCTACTAAAGGTGGCGATCTCTTTTTACAATTCTGGCGTAGTGCCTCCTACTCTTTCACACTCCTTAACAAATTTTATTCCAAAAATAACCTCGCGTGAAACGCTGACTTCACGTGTTTAATGTCAGTTCGAATGACCTCGTTCGAACAGGTGAAATTACGCACATGAGGGTGTGAAGTCAATATTTAACTCACGCGAACGATGTCGTTCGAACGGGGTTCGCATAAGGTTATGCGAACAGGTTCACATGACCTCATTCGAACAAGTGAAATAATGCACAAGAAGGTGTGAAGTCAATATTTAACACACACGAACGGCCTTGTTCGAACCTGTTCGAAGACCCGTGTTAAACACGTGAAAATTCTTGAAAAAAAAGACGTTTTAACTGACCTTTTGGTCTTTTCACACCCTTATAATGTGTGTTTTGAGTAGGAGGGATCGTGGGAAAAGCAAATGCCCAAATTAAACTCAATATTTAATGTAAAAGAAAACTGAAAAAAAACTGAAAAAAAAAAAAAAGAAAACTGAAGAAAAAGAAACCATAGATTCCTTAACTCTTCGGTTTGGTCCCTGTGGGGGCCCATGGATTAATGGGTAGGGTTCCAAAAATTGCAAAATAACGCGGCAACGGAAATTCACGGAAAACCGAAAGGCGAAATAGGTCATTTCAGGAACCTGGGACTCCTATTTATTTTTTGAGCGAGAGAGAGGTTTGTAGAAAAGAAAAGAAGGCTCAGAAAAATCAGAATGCAGCACCGCTCAATTCATTCAAACAATGTCACAACAAAATCCTCACCCTAGCTTTCCCCTTTTTCTCCCTCTAATTCTTCATCTTCTTCTTCATTAATCGCTTCCTCCACATTGCTCTTCTCGATCTTTCCTCAATTTCAGTTTCAATTTCATTTTCAGTTTCAATTTCAATCTTAATATTATAATATCAGTTTCGTTTCGCATTGCGGTGAAGTTTCTTTTCCGTGTTCTTCACTGTCGGCCCTAATCGCAGAAATAAAGGTGACCTTAATCTTGTAATCTTTTACTTGTTTTGATAATGCCTTTTGCTTGTGTAGGAAGTTAGTGTTGTTGTTGTATGCGTGTTAATGGAGTTGTGAATATGAATCTGCAGGGTGCAATGGGAGAGGTGGGGAAAATACTATACATAGTGGTGGTGGATGAGGTTGAGAAGAAAGACAAAGGTAAAGATTCCTTTAGTTACACGCGTCCTGTTCTGCAGAGTACTCTGCAACTTATGGGATGCAAAGCGCGACACGCTTTCAAGGTAATTTTTTTTATTATTTTTTATTTATTTTATTTTTTCGTTTCGTTTTGATTGATCATGGAAACTGTTTGTCTTGCAGCTATTTTATTTCTTATGGATGATTTAAGATTTATATGTCTATATTCGATGGTATTTTTGGTGTTTGATCTATATTCAGGTTCTGGATTTTAGGTAATCAAGTGGGAATTTTGGTGGAAATTTTAGGACTTTTTTTTTGTTGCTTTTCTGTTCTTTGTTATCTAGCTGAACGGAAGCAGTTTGAATAGGGTGGCATTTGGCTTTGTCATTTCACTTTCTTCTGGGGTCATTATTTGGTCGTCAACGTTCTGGTGTTGTGTCGTCATTTTGCTTCGTCTTTATTTTGACTTGGTCGCATTTGATTTCTCGCCAAAGAAAAGTTAAAAAAATGGTCTAGCATGCGTTTAAATTCAACTCTTTCGCTCTTATTTTTCATTAATTTTTTTTTGGTGTAACCAGGAGTAGTGAAAGATGATGCTCTAAAGTGAACTGTTGTTCTTAATATGAGTTTACGTGGTTAGATTCTGACTCTTACCTTCCCTCTCCAGTCCCCAGCAATTAATCTTAGCTCACTTGATTGGAGTAATGGATTATAGTGGATTATCATCTAGGAATCATGGATACATAATACAATATGTGTGCAGTACTATACAGATATGGGGCATTTTAAAAAAAATCAAGATTTATAAATGTAAACTTGTATAACAGAAATCAGAATATTTGTAAGAGATGTACAAAAGAGTAGAGCAAGAAGGAAGCTTATGGCAGCAAAATTAAATACATGAGTTAGTTATATCTCAGAAGTATCGTGGAATTTTCTGTATAAGAAAATTTATTGGATACTTATTATGAGGCATGGTAGGACATGGATACAAGCATGGACATTGGGATTTGGCTACTTCTGAAAATTATAGGATGATATTGTTACTGCAGCATTTAAATTAAATACAAGAGTTAGTTTTTGCAGGCATAATGAAACAGAATACTTTTGCTGTCGGCTGCTGGATGCAAGATATCCAGTGATGCTTGAGAAGTATCCGGCATACATACATGTTCAACCGTAGTCATTTGAAGTTATTTTTCTTCAAAGGAATATTTGATATCTGATGGCATTTTTGATTAGAAAATTCCGCGATGGCATTTTTGATGGCATTTTTTAAGGCATCTTCTAGTTGCCTTTTATTCAGTAATGGATAGTGTCTTATATGTCTTGAGCAGAGTTTGTTCCTTTGTATTAGACCACACTTTGACTGAGAGTTTCCCCTTATTGTAAGCATAACTTTGGAGTTTCTGCACAAAATTATTCTTAATGTATTTTCCATTATCCTCTTTTCAGATCAGCCAACGAGTTTTTGAACTCGCAAGGAGCGAGAGTTCTATTGATATTTTGCAGCCAGATGCAGTAAATTCATCAGGTCCAGGTGCACTCGAGGGAAATTTTGTGAGGAAAGAAGGCTGTCATGCTGATGTTTGCCTAGGTAAAGCAGACATAGGCAACCAAACACTTTTAGGAAAAGATAATCGAAGTAAGAGTATACCTTTTGAGTTGTACAAAAGACGCACATCTGTATTTGTTCGGAGAGGAACTTTCCTAGATATTGTCTGTGATGTTCTTGCTGAGTACAAGTATGTGGGTCCTAACCATAGAGCAGACCTGGTTCTAGCCTGCAGGTACCATTCTGTTTCGGTGTTTCATATCTTTATACCAACTATATTGATCTACGTAACCTGAATAGAAGGCATATGTCCTGATGTGATGGAATCTATTACGTTATATGACTAGATACGGTCTGCCGTTTTTTTTATTTTCATGATATAGATTTTATGGGTATTTTACCATGTTATATACTGCATTTATCGAAACTGGATTACATAAATGTGATTAATCATTTTGCTTTGGGTGTTATTTGAGTTTTGAAATTGTCTATAGGTCTACAAATATTAAATCTATAAGTATTAATAAATGGAAAATTTATGATTTACTGATTACATGAACTTCTTTTGGATGTTCATATTGTCTTCTGCGTTGTATTAAAAATGTCTCCTAATCTGTTAGGACTTGTAACAATCTTCTGGGTTCCTAACATAATCATTTATCTTTTATTGCTTTCCGAATGTTTTCTCAGCTAATATGTGCAGATTTTCCAAGACAAGAAAATTATGATAACCTTCCCATCATGATAAGCTGACCTACCATGCTTTTTCTACCCATCATGGTTAATAATTATGTATGCTGACCTGGTTCAGTTTACAGCTCTATCAGCATCATTAAACTATACAATATTTTTTAAAATCTGTCTGTTTCAAGCTACTTTGTATTTCGCAATTAATGTGCATATTATACTTAGAAAGTGTAATCTGAATCATTGTTCAAGGCTTATGGAAGTCCAAGATATGTTGATGCATCATGCATGTTTTATTCTAACTCCAATTTTGTGCCCCGCCTCACATCGTCTCTAATTTGCTGCTGCACTAACTGAATTTGACATCTCTATGTTTATAAAATATTAACATTTTGGTTTTATGAGAGATGTGATTATATGTTTTAGGAGCTTAGTAGAGTATGGTAGATATTTCAGTTTCCAAAGTGATTTGCATATTTGGTTCTAGGGACCTAGGTAAAACAATACCACTTCATTCTCTAGCCTTTGTTTTTGTGAATACTTTCTTCTATTTCGGATTCTATTTCCATTACAAAAGCCTATGGACTTAACGTCTAATTATCCATACATTGTTGTTTTGGAAGAATGTTATTCCATTCACAGTGAGGTCAATACCTTTAATGTGAAATGAGGCGTAAAACATATTGAAATGTGATATTTTTAACACCTTATCGCAGGGAATATCTTTCTTTTTTTATTTTGTTTTTAAAAGTGGCATAATGATTATTTTCCTTTGTTGCAGAATCCGTGAAAGGAAGGAATCTGTGACGATACTGTTGTGCGGCACTAGTGGATGTGGCAAATCAACATTGTCTGCATTACTGGTATCTATCTATATATATATATATATACATAGAAATAATTTTTTGTTACGCAAATACAAATGTGCAGTTCTAGTTTTTACTTATTTTGTGGGACGATATCTATGTGAGTAATCAAGTTTAAAATAATACTATTTAGCAGTTCAATAATGAGTACAATTTATATCTTCATTTTAGGGTAGCAGGTTGGGAATCACAACAGTGGTATCAACTGATTCTATTAGGCATATGATGAGAAGTTTTGCTGATGAGAAGGAAAACCCTTTGTTGTGGGCTTCTACCTACCATGCAGGCGAGTGTTTGGATCCTGTTGCTTTTTCAGAAGCAAAGGCCAAAAAGAAAGAAAAAAAACTGGCTGGTGTGTCACATTCACTTCCCAAGGATGAAGTAACCGAGGGTCACAATTCCAGCAAATCTGATATACGGGAGATGGGCTCTAGTGCTATTGACCTGCTAAGTCCAAAACAAATGGCTGTTGAAGGATACAAGGCACAGAGTGAGATGGTGATTGACAGTCTTGATAGGCTAATCACTGCATGGGAAGAACGAAAAGAGTCTGTTGTTGTTGAGGGTGTTCACCTGAGTCTCAATTTTGTTGTATGTCGGATTTTGATCACTCTGTTCTTCGTTATTTGTTTTCTTATGGATGTCAATTTATGTTACTATATATTTTTTAATTACCTAACAAAAAGATCTTGAATACTCTTGTAGATGGGGCTCATGAAGAAACATCCGTCGATCATACCATTCATGATATACATTACAAATGAGGAAAAGCACACGGAAAGATTTGCTGTGCGTGCAAAGTATATGACACTGGATCCAGCTAAAAACAAGTACGTTAAGTATATCCGAAACATTAGAACAATCCAGGATTATCTCTGTAAGCGTGCTGAAAAGCATTTAGTTCCCAAAATAAACAATACGAATGTTGACAAGAGTGTTGCAGCTATCCATGCAACTGTCTTTAGCTGTCTTCGAAGGCGTGAAGCTGGGGAACAACTATATGATTCTATTAGAAATACTGTAACAGTTGTTTATGAGGAATACAGAAATCAATGTGCAGCCAATTCTTTGAGCTCGAAAGGAATGTTTCAATTGATCCAGAGAAAAGATTCTACAAGGGATCTGATGGCTCTAGTTAATACAGATGGGTCTGTGGCAAAGGCTTGGCCTGTTGATTTAGTTGATAGTAACGGGAAGCCAAATTGGGGTCATGGACCAGAGAATTGTATTGGACATCCAATGTACGGTCCCTTACGGATTGGTAAGGCAGAGCCTGTAAATCTTCAGTTTGGTTTTTATGGAATCAGTGCTTGGCCTAGTGATGGTGGCACTAGTCGCGCAGGAAGTGTTGATGAGTCTAGAGCAGACGGGACTGATACCGGTAGTAGATATGTATCCTCTTGCTGTAGCTCGCCTAGACTGTCAGATTGCCCTGCAAATGAAAAGGAGGTAAATTTAAACATTTTTTGTAAATTAATCTCTATTCCACATGATAATTAAATGATATGTCTTTTGTTGATTCTTTTTCTTCCTTTAGCTCAAGGAAGACTTCTCGGTGCATGGTAGTGATGAAGAGAATGATGATCAACCAGATGTGGGCAGTGATGACGATTTCAGCGATGATGGTGACAAAAATGTCCACGACGAGGTATATTTATGTTTTTATGTTGGTTCAATGATCTAGTATCTGAAATGTCTATATATGTGTGTGATGATATTCTACCTATAGAGGGGTGTCAACTATCGGGTTGCCTTTGGTTTTGCCCTTGCTAACAATGGTAATGATTTGACGCTGAGCTCAATTTTAAGTAGCATGTAATGTAACTAATTTTGTGTCATATTTTTATTACTTCGCAGGTAGGATCTGTTGATGAGGAATCAACAAAGTCTGATGAAGAGTACGATGATCTTGCACTGCAATATGTGGTGGAAAATGGTTATTGGTCAGATGATGACGATGAGTTTAAGAGTAAGCTTGCTGCTGTTGCTGATGAACTTGAAACTAAACTGGATGGGAATAAGTATCGCGAAAACCTGGATCTGTTCCTTAGAACTAGAAGCGAGTCGGCATCAAATTCAGTGGCATCTCCAGAGTCCCTGTGCTCATATGCTTCTTTGCTCGTCGATAAGAGCGAGAGGAAACTACCAACAAATAGCAAAGCCAAATTAAGAAAACGTTCTCTTAGTATTTCCGCATTAGGAAAGCATAGTTCAACTGTCAATGATCCCATCCTTTCTGGTGCTCCTCAAAGGTAGCACGTTGTTTCCTCTTTAGTCGAAACTCTCAACCAAATAGCTTCTTTTTTTTGTTGTTTTTGATAAACTGTGTCTTTCGTTGCCGTACTTGTAAATAGTAAAGCGGCCAAAACTTTCATATTTAAGTTGCTTCCTTGTTTTGGACGAGGCTTGTTTTATTTATTTAGATGAAACCGTGAAAACAAACTGGAAATAGATCAATTTTCTTTTGCTGTCGATGCACATAGTATGGAGTTTGCGTTGTTTGCATAGAATTTCCCTTTTACAAAATAATCGAAAAACATTTGTTGTTATTTTGAGTTTGGTAAGGAAAAAATTTAGGTTAATTAGTTGAGGCGAGAACTGCAGGGTGCAAAGCGAGCAAGACTTTTTGAAATTAACAGATCGATTAGAGTTGAGTTGAACTCACGCCGCTGCAAGACGAGCCAACTCCTTAGTAGGTGTTATCAGTTGTTTCTAAGATGGGTGTTTTGTCTTTTCAGTTTCTTCTTTATGTTCCTCTACTAAATAACTTATAAAAGGGTTTGAGTAACCTAATGCTTGCTTATATTGTTTTGCTATTAAAAATATGTTGTTCAATGGTGTAAACACCATGAGTTTGAATATGCATTATACTAAAATTGTTCGTTTTGTGTTTTTTTCTTCTTAGCGTTGTGCCCCTTTTAGACTTTAGAGTACGTTTGAATTGGTGGTATAGAATGAAATGAAATGGAATCAAATTAAGTTTTATTGTTTGGGTTCTTAAAAAAGGATGGACTGGAATGGAACACAAGAGAATCTGTTCCATCCTATTCCATTATGTTCCCCCATTCCAGCTTCGATATAATCGCTTCTTGTTTCTTCCCCTACTCCCTGCAACACTTTCTCTTCATTTTTCTGCCACTGTACTTCTTCCTCTTCGATAAAAAAGAAATGGACGTCTTGTATAATAACACAACTGACAAATTTGATGCAATAAGCAAATTTGTAGAGTAGTAATTACAGGTAAAAAACAAAGAAAATCAAAACTCATAGATAATAATAAGTTAAAATATAGTGTATTGAGTTACTAAAGCTAAGTCAAGAGATAAATCAATAAATGTGCTTGTGCCCGTTATTTGGTTTATCTAATAAATACATGTATTGAGTTAATGCATGTTCAAAGAAAATATTCAACATATATTTAGTAGAGCTTAATGTCTCAAGTGGAAAAAAACTTGAGGAAATAAAGTGTTACCAATCACACCTTTAAAACTCCTCTCTCTTTATTTATTATACTATACCGTCATCTTCTCTCTCTCGTTAATGAATGATTAGGATTTCATTTAACTTCTCATGTCACTGAGAGTATCCTTTCCCCGAGCTTAATGATCGTACATGTAAAATAAATTTAAAACTTAAAGAATTAACAATCTAAATAGGCAATAAATTAAAGCCAATAGAAATTTAAATAAAGTCATTTTCATTCTCATCAAGTTTCAGTATTCCATCAATGTCAACTACTATTTGCTTGGGAGGAGGTTCTCCTATGGGAGCTCCTTTTATCTCTAGGATCTATTTCTTTATCAGCGGCGACAGATAGTTGGGTTTGGGCAGTGCATGGTTCTGGACTTTTTTCGGTGTCATCTGCGTATCATCTCCTATTCGAGTCGTCTGTTAGGGTTTTGAGGCTCTCTGATCAGGTGCTTGGGACCCTAAACATGGTTTGGAAGAGTTTTTCTACTTCCAAGGTTGTTGTTTTTTCTTGGCAGCTCCTTTTGGATAGAGTTCCTACTCAAACGAACCTGTTTAGTAGAGCGGTTATCACAGATATTACAGCTACCTTTTGCTTTCTATGTAGGGATTCCCAGGATTCTGCTCTCCATTTGTTCAGTACTTGCCGCTTTGCTTCTGGGTTGTGGTATGCCATCGTCAGCTGATTGAGTTTTGATTTTGTGATGAAACAGGACATTCCATCCCTGTTCCAGCAGTTTATTCATATTGGAGGTCCAGCAAGGTGCAGGCGCGACTTGATGCTCATATGGCATATTGTTCTCTGGGTCATCTGGGACTTGAGGAATAGTTGTATTTTCTCTGGTGGCACTCCCGTCTTTAGGAGATCTTCGATCAGGTTTTATCTCTATCTTGGCGTTGGTTCCAGGATAGAGGTAAGTCTCCCCCTGTCTATTCTATGAGTGGTATGTTGATCCTCTTGATTGTATATCTCAGTGATAGGTTTCTTTTGCGGGTCCTTAATTAGTGTGTAGGGTTTGTTCACCTTGTATTGAGTTGATATATTTTTGGTTAAGAAAAAATTGAGTTTTTGTTTAAGTAGTAAATATAGTAATGGAAGTGGGCTAAAGCCTATGACCCAAGTGAGGGCCGTAATAATATTTTTATTTATTTTTTTAAATAGACATGGAGCCTTTAAAAAATAGAATGGTGGGGTATTTCTTAAGTAGAAAGTTTAGATTTAAATAGAATGGAATGCGATTCTCAATTAGTGGTTCTGCTTTCAAGAATTGCAAAGTAGTTCCTTGAAAGCTTAGAAATAGATGGAATAATTATTTATACTTGACTAGACATATGAACTTTGTTTGCAGTCACATTTATAGATAGTAATGTCTACGCTGATAAGCTTGCATGTCATTACAATAATTCAAGTGGTTTTGTTTGGTGGGATATTATTCCAAGTTTCATTGCTAAGATTTTTTTCAAGAATATGTTAGATTTGCCTAGCTATAGTTTTGCTAATTCCTTTTTGCTCTTAGTGTTTTTCTTTTGATGGATTGACATTTCCTTTAGCTTCTTGTTTTTAGTGTGTTTGCAAATGATTGTTAATGACTTTTAGTGCCAATTTAGTTGGGACGAAAAGTCATTATAATGATGCTTTGCACACCTATATAGGATTGTTTTTATTTCCATTTAGTTATAATGTTGTTTATGCTCATGTAGATTTGGTCTAGTCCCATGTTTACTACTTTGCTTATTTTCTTCTTTTTTTTTATCCATAAAATTTAGGGGAGTACTATTTTCCTGCTTGATATCTTTTCCTCAAAGAGGGTTTTTGCATCAAAATGTTTTAACAAAGCTCCATATTTCTTCCCTTTGCTTAAAAAAAGGTAAGAGTAGTATGTTGTGAAGCTCTATTAATTCTCATGTTGGCGTGCCCCGATTGCTTAAGGAATGCATATTGATTCTTTGTTTTAGGTGCTTTGATGTAGTCCCCTCACATTAGTTAATAGTTGAGAGTGAAGATTTTGTATATAGGATTTGTGTTCCTCAATTGCATAGTTTACATATAATATTATATATAATCTGCATGCCTTTAAAAAGAAAATTACAATCACCATTAGGAATCAGACAGGAACTGGTATTTAAAACCTTTTCAAGTGTGGTGTCACGTGGTTGGAAGTTGGAACTATCACATCTGGAAGATAATAAAAATGCAACTTCAACAATATTCAATACTAGTATATGTTTGTTTCTGTCAGCAGATGATGCAAATAATAGACAAACTTAAAACCAGTCCCAGTAAATAATAATAATAATAAAAAAAAAAAGGAAAACTTGAACTGCTCAGAATCTCTGATCACACATCTATTCTGACAAAATGTGACTGTCCAAATCAAATCAGCAGTCAGAGATTCAATGATAGCTTCCCCATACATATATATGCTGCTGATGTACGTCAAAAGGAAAGTAAAATTCTTTGCTTCCATATCATTTATCAATTTCACAGTAAATTTCACTACCCTCATGAAATAGTAGAAAAGCATATGTTATAGTTCTTTACTTTCCATAAACGTGTTTTATGGAAATCAATGTGTAACTGGTGAGTGGTGAAGCCAGCCAACATTACATGATGTGGAGGGAATCTTTTCAGAACAAATTGTACCATGCATGAAATGATCAAAGTAGAACTCAACTCACAGTGGGATCCATTATCCAATATAAGTTCAAACAATGCAGGATGATGTTTGATAATAGTTTATTAGAAGATTGTAGACAAACTGAGCAGATTCCAAGTGTGGTTCCTCCACTTGTTATAACCAGACAGACATTGGATGATGGAATATGGAAGCAGTGTTAGTGTAGTACGTACACGTAAGTGGCATGTGATTGTGTCCATTTTGACACAGAAAGTAGTGGGAACTTGTGGCTAAAAATTCGAAATATAAAGCTAGGGAAATTAGTTGTAACTTTTTCGATATTTTGAAATGGAACAGACAATTTCTTTTCTGAAATTCTTAAGATTTCAAGATATTTCTTGAAATTGAAATATTTGATTAAATTAATCGATTTAGATGGGACACTACTAAAAAAACAAAAATTAGAGATGCCCAAAATTCCTCTCTAAACAGTCAAAATTCGTCACTAAACGATTTAGAGAGGGAATTTGCGACGAACCAAGATTCGCAAAATTTTTTATGCGTCATTAAAATTTTTTTAGAGAGGATCCCGATAATCCTCTCTAATAGCGAGAAAAAATCCGTCGCTAACAGAGAAGAAGAAAACAGCCCGCCTCTAATAGCGAGGAAACAAACACGCGTCTCTAATAGAGAGAACACTCACGTCGTCGCTAATAATAGTGACGAAAATATCCTCGCTAATAGAGAGGAATATTTTCCATCGCTATGAAATGAGGAACAATTTCCTCTCTAATTTTGGCAGATTTACACAGAATAATTTTTACAAATACCAATTGTTTTAATTTATCTATTTCCATCAAATACCAATTATTTTAATTTATCTATTTCACCAAATACCAATTATTTTAATTTATCTATTAGAAAACCTTTTGATCTCAAAGGAGCTCTTTTTAAAACACAGGCTACAAAATTTTTAAAAACACAAACATCTATTACTAATAATAAAGCGTGTAATCATAATTCATACAATAGAAAAGTAAAGTTAATTCAGCTTACAATCCAAAAGACATATCATTGTTTGAAAAGAAAAAAAACACATCAACCATCTAGTTCATCAAAATACTCATTATCATGTTGTTGACCCTCCATAAATTTAAGCAACTTCTCCTGATTTGCATGAAGTCCACTCATTTGCTCTTTAAGACTTTGGTTTTCACCTTTTATTTGCATACATTCGGTCTTCATTTGCATATATTCGCATACGCAGATTCTAGCAGATTGTGTGGAACAAGAAAATTGGTTTTGTCCTTCAGGACCTAAGCCAAATATTCTTTTCTTCTTGTTGACACCTCCAACAACCTCTAAGAAGATATTGTTGTCAGATTGCTCACTAGACACGCCATCTCCTCCTAATGCCTCTTGTGAATCTCTTTCAATAATACGACTTTCATACTCATTATGAAAAAGAAAAAAATCAAACATGAGCACAAATATACCAAATTGCTAAATGTCTCTGTAATAAACCAACAACACAAATAGATGATAGCAGTATGTAAGTTCCTAGCTGATTATAACAAATAGATGTAACTATCACGTGAAAAATTGAGAAAAGAAATGAAATAGAAAAGATAGTAAAAAATGAGATATGTGAAATCTATCTACTGCAGTTTGTAAATCCTTCTACCAGTTCTTACAGAAAAAAACAACCTCAATAATGCCTTCTTTCTAAATAACACCATTAACTTGGACAAAACTGCAGTTCTATGTCATCTCAATAATATAAGTCCATGCACCTAGCAGGAAAAGAGGAAGAGGAAAAGATATACACTTCTTTCACTTTTATTATATCCAAAATCTCAAGTCAAGATTCACATAAAGCACGTGCTGAGCAGAAATAAAATTTTAAAGATAACTAAATTAGTGGAGTCCAAAACTTTAACTTCGCTAGTTTTACTATAACATTGGTCAATAGAATTGTGCTAATCATACTCCTTGAATTTCTTTCTGTACGTATTAGCAATTTGAATGAACCCTTCAAACTGGATTCTTTTTTTCTTTGGACAACAAAAGTCTTCCCTATGGATTCTGATCTGTTGAAACTATGCTAAGATTATTTGAGACCTTTTTTCCTTATACATAAGACCGTAGGGAGTATGCATGTATTTGTACATGATCATTTAGTCTCTTGTGATTGTGAAAGTTATTAATGGAACTAATTTCTCCTTTTTAATTGAAGCTTCTCTGAAAAATGAATACAATCAATATATTGGAGCTGAGGGAGCACCAATCAAACAAGCCAACCCATTTGACTATGGAGGTGGTCATGTTAATCCTAACAAAGTGACAGACCCTGGTCTCATATATGACATGGAAACCTCAGATTACATTCATTTCCTATGTTCTATGGGGATACAATGACACTGCTATAAGCCTATTGACAGGTTCTCCAACCAAGTGCAGTAAATCATCCAAGTTCCTATGGACTATGGTTATACTTAAATCTGTCATTATCAGCATCATCACTCCTTCACAAATATGTTCAAGGGACTTCAGTATCTATCAAATGAGCAAAATCCATCCACTAAGCATTAAAAAACTAGTCAGCAACCAAATCAGCAGTTGTAAAAAAAAAAAGCACAAACATGCAAGTCACATTGTAAGACACATGATACATCAACCAATGTAAAAGGTCCTAATATTTTACTACTACTTACTGGGGTCAGATGCAGTAACAGTCACTGCTCCAACAAATTCACAAGACCCTTGAGCTTGACCCTTCTTCTTGAAATAGCAATTCACAGGGTTGCACTCAGCACCGGCATCAAAAACGCAGAAGCATCACACAATCTCCAAACAGCCAACTGAGGGAACTAAAAGAATCTTTACGAATGCCCGTAGCAAGTCAAACTACCCAATATGATTTCATTGTAAACATAAAGAATGGTTTATCTCAACAACCTAGAAAATGAACCCAAAAGTATAGGTATTAACTTAAACTATATAACTAAACTACAAACTTGTAAGACATGGTCATAGCATATCATCCACATCAACAGCAACTACTTTAGAAGCACCAATCTTAAATGAAGTAGATCAAATCTTATAAGGCAACTTAGCATTATTCACAGCCACCCCACAAAAACAGAGCATACAACATAATGTTAGTCTATTTCATAATGTTAAATAACCTGTTCAAATAGAGAGAATACTGACTAATCCTAATTAAGTAAGGAAACAAATAATAAAACATAATAAATAAGAGAATACAAGTTATTTTGAAGATATGCTAGGATATTCCAAGATACTCTCTAGATGTTCTAACAAAAACAACCAGTTTCAATTGCTTATAAGCTCTTATTATGTCATCTCAAGAATCTGCAATGAGGTGGAGAGTAACAATTGTCATGTAAAATCATAATGCTCCTTACAAGTTACCACAATTGGATTCCCATCTCAAATACATTCCAGCCTTAGTAACAAACCAAAACTGTATTCATTAATACGTGCCAGCCGTTCATTAAGCAGAGCATCAAAGGGAAGTTTTTTTTGAGAAACTGAAAAAATTGCCTCGCTTGGTGTAAGCATCTTGTATAAGTTGGAAGGAGACATTTGATATAACTTTCTTTGGACAAAAACAAATCAATGGAAGATACCAGTCGACATCAACATAAAAATTTTAGATTGACAATAACAGAGAGGGTGCTGCCAATAGCAAGCAGTTGATAGAAAGATGATGTTGGCCAGAGGGATACAAGTCATTGGTGTGATGAAGGCTATTATAGGGCAACTAAGTTTGTTCCAATTAGAGAAAGAATCTTATAAGCAATGTGTGCAATTGTCATAGCTCCAAAGAACAAGTGTTCATGGATTGAAAATATACAGATCAATAGGATTCATATATCTATAATACAAAATGTCGAAGTAGCAGTCAATTACCTGGTTCGGTGTACCCCAGACTTTTAGCAGCTTTAACAACTTGGCTCAGTGGCTTTCCATCTTCAACCTCACTCATTACATACCCCAATGTCCCTAGTAAGAGTGTACAGCATAGAATTCAGTATAAACTTACCAATACCATACATTTATGTGGATGACTGCCAATTAAGAATGTGTGATCAAGCACCAAAAAATAATATCTCTGCATATAAAACCATACTGCAGTGAAAGATATACCACTCAAACTCCCAATAATGCGATGAACTGGATCACCGGAAGAGATTATGCGATTCAGGGATGCTATCACAGGAAGACCAGCACCTACCTTTAAAAACATCACAACCAGATCAGACGTAGCTTCTCAATCCATGATACTTAAATATTCATATGATGTGAAATAAGAATTCGGTAGGCAGAGTTTGCTATTAGAATTTTATTTCCATTAAATCTAACACATACACATGGACCATCCGAAACACATTTCACTATCAAGATGAGTTCAAGAAATTGATTACTTAACAAACAAGTATACAACTGACTGATTCTGAGGAGATATTTGATTTAGGCATATAATATTACACATCATCAAATTACTGTTCGCAAATCAGACCACATAACTTCAAATATTGCCCTAGACTCATTTTCCTTATTTATCAAGGTAAGGATTGCTAACATATTTTTACCAAAGCAACTGCCTGCAGATTACAGATCCACACAACAAGACATCAAGAACTTATACAGGCACTAATTTGGTTACAGTGAGGTTAGAGTTAAAGACAGAAACGTAATAACCAATAAAAGACAATAAAAACCATTTTGCAGTTTATATTATACTTTATTGAAATTCCATACTTTCCCTGAAAGGGTTATTTTGGTATCCAGCCAATTAAGCACCAAGAGAAATGCTACTTTTAGAATAGCAGAACATTCAAGAATCTAATTGAGAATAGTAAATCAAAGCTTTTTCAAAACAATAGGAAACGATGCATCATCCGAAGAAGAAACATACAATCTAGCATGATTTGTATTAAAGCACAAAAAAAAACGCAAAAACAAAAGCAGAAAAGGAAACAAAAAGAAAACGCATTATACCGTGGTGGGCTCGTCGGCGAGAGATTCCCTAGCGGAGGTTTATGACCGGCGGTGAGAGGGTGCTCCGATGGTTGGGGTTTTGAGATGGTTAGGGATTTGCGACGGTGAAGGTTACAGAGGTGAAGGTTACAGACGGTGAAGGTTAGGGACGGCGAGAGATTCGTTTTTCTTTTCTTTCCCTGAAACGCATTGTACCGTGGTTTGGGTCGTCGGCGAGAGATTCCCTAGCGGAGGTTTATGACCGGCGGTGAGAGGGTGCTCCGGTGGTTGGGGTTTTGAGATGGTTAGGTTTTGAGATGGGACGGTGGTTGGGGTTACAGAGGGAGGTGAAGGTTACAGAGGGAGGTGAAGGTGATTCGTTTCTTTTGTTTCCCTGAAACGCGTTACATTTTTTAATTTTTTACACTTTGAAAGGGGGGAAGTGAAAACAGTAGCGCGAATTACATTTTGGTTAGCGACGAGACCTCAATTCCTCGCTAATAGCGACGAAATATTTAATTCCTCGCTAATGAGCGAGTTCTTTATGACCATTGGTTAGCGACGAGACCTCAATTCCTCGCTAATAGCGACGAAATATTTAATTCCTCGCTAATGAGCGCGAGTTCTTTATGACCAAATGACGACATAATTGTTCCTCACTATTAGCGAGGATTCTTTTCTTTTCAAAATCCCTCTCTAACTGTCTTTTCCATATTTTGTGATTTAATTTAGCTACTGAAATTATTAGAGAGAGATATTTTTTGTCTCTATTTCCCTCACAAATGTAAGTAAGTGCCACCTACTATTTTTCCTAGCTAAATCCCTCACTAATAGTGAGAGATACTAATCCATCTCAAAAATTTCCTCACTAAATACAACTTTTCTAGTAGTGGGAAAATATGAGATTGGATCTTATACTCTCATGCTGCAGATCGATGTATAGCAGAATTTAGAAGAGTGTGAGGAGATAAAACATATATTGAGAGAATAAACACAAGTTTAGGCTTGATAAACAAAAGAGTTTATAATGATTGAAAAACATTGAAAGTTTGGAGAATTTTATTAACAAGAGTATAGATCAAGAGAAAACATAAGTCTAGCATTTACCAGATATATGGCTTCAAAAGTAGTTTATAAAGAATGAAGTCGGTTTTGTGAGATTGAGTTTGACCTAAAAACTAAATTGTAAACAGAGTCTATCCTAGATTCGTTGTTGGATCGCCCAAGCTAGACTCGCACGTTCAAGTTTGGACGTAAGAGAGGTGTGTCGACATCCCACATTGACCATCATATGGTCAAGTTAGTGCTTATAAGAGTTGGGTAATACTTACAAGTCAATTTTGTAAAGTTAAGTTAGGTCTAAAATCTAATATGGTATCGAGATCTATCGAAAATCCGTTAATAGATTACCCACGAAATTATTCATGCACCATGCCTAATAGTGCATGATGTGAGAGAGAGTGTATATATTGAAAAATCCAAGTCTAATATGGGCTAGAGATAAAACCTGGAATGAGTTTTTAAAAAATAAACACCATTCATCTTACAAGCCAGATTTGTGGATTGACGCGCCATTCTATTGATTGGTTGTGACATAAGGATTAAGAAATGCATTTAATAGTCCATATTTCATGTAAATTATTTCCTAATATGCCCTTTCTTACTCACACTATCTTAATAATATGTCTCTTGAAAAAAGAAAACAACATTGACGCTTCAAAGGTAAAATAGAAAAATATATTAATGATTCATCAGTATTGTAAAGCGACAGTGAAAATGGGATAATTCTTTTGACTAAAAGATCAAACAAAAGGGGAGATAAAGAGTACAAAAATGCTATTTTGACAAAAAAAATTTCTACAAATCGACAAGTCACCAACCTACAACACCAATTAACCAAGTTTTTTAGACGATTAGCCAACCTGCTTTTTCACGCTTTTTAGCGTGGATTAAAAACTTGGTTAATTGACCGCTTAGTTAATCGTCTAAAAAACTTGGTTAATTGGTGTTGTAGGTTGGTGACTTGTCGATTTGTAGAAATTTTTTTTGTCAAAATAGCATTGTTGGAGTGAGTATTAGAGTGATAATGCGGTTAGGTGGTTTCAAAGGGAGGAATATAAGGTTTGAAGAGGTAAAGTGATGTGGGTTTAAATTCTCCCATTAACATTACTAACAAGTAATTATAACTAACAATTTCCACTAAGAAAATACATGAATCTATATATTTTCTATGAAGTATGTTTACTATGAGGTATGTTTACTATTATAATTGTTCTCCTAATTATCAAGTAGAATAAGTATCAGAACTTACCAAATAAAATAGAAGTTTGTGGCAGAAGATGACTCCCTCTGTTTGAAGAAACTATTCTTTTATGTGATTAGTTATCTGCAAACAAACACTCAGGTGTACTAGTACTATTTAAGCATCTAATTATTTAGAAGGTTGGTATATACATATTCATATTGTATCCAGATAGGTTTTTGTGTTTCTTAATACACATTTTTATATAATATATTTTGCTGATAAAAAAAGAAGGGTGGTTTATTCATGTAATTTATGTTAAGCAGCTAATTTATTTTTGAAAAGGTAAAAGTATATTCATGTAACAAAGTTAGAAGGGTAGTATACCAATGCACTAACAAGTCCCGGAAACTAACATTTCCCCCACTCCCACTAACAATTGACTATCTAAAAAAAAAAAAAAAACCAATGCACTATCCGTTGTACTTGTGCATATTGTCTGTCCCAGTCACTTTCCATTAAAGATAAATAAAGGAAAGGATTAAATGTTAGATACAGATTTAAATCCTTTTATTTTTATTAAGAGGGAGAAATGGGAAAATAACTACAGTATAATAAAAGATACCAGCTAATGTAATAGTTTTTTTCTTGTATATATAAAACTCTTCCCAAGCTAGCTTTTAATCTCCAACAAATAACCTCAGCATTTGTCATATATATAACATGAGAAGGTCGACATAATTTAATTAAAAACATGTCCATGAATCATGATAGTCCTCAAGAAGCACTTCACTCATTAACTGAAAATGTAGAAAGTCCATCGAGAAAAATCAATTGGTTTCACCAATGATGAGAGAGAGTATGAATATCAGTGGGCCTAATGCATGTATATGATCAGTCTTCTCTACAAGGTACGGAGAAGGAGAAGTAGGGCAAGTTCTTTAATTTTTTTATTTTTTTTGGTGTGGGGAAGGGAGATAAATTTTTGAGCATAGATTGTACACAAACACAAACCCTCTCAATGATGAAGCAGTGAGAGCGCACCAAGAGAGAAAAAAGGACAGTGATGGGGGCACACATATTTCCATGTGATAGGATATTCAGCATACTGAATCATCACTATCATTATAATGAAGAAAATATATAGTATATATATGTTTTCTTATTTTGTGTATCACTATCATAATGTATTATGAGTGGTTTCTTGACCCTATTCATTGAGTTTTTCCGTTACAAGTTAGTTCGAGGGTCCTTCTAATTTATAGCTAGAACTTCGATCTGATTTGTATTGGGTTAGAATAGACCTAGTACTCGTCTTGTAATCTAATCTAATCTAATTATATATATTTGTCAATAAAAAAAATGTATTCTTATTAAGAAGCAAATAAATAAAAGACCTACTACTTACCTGTGAGCATTATTACAAGAGAGGTAAGTAAGAGAAAGGACTGAAATATCTCTGCCATAGTGATGATATGGAGAGCACCTACAAATACAATGGTCCAACTTGCATTATTAGTATTAGTACTATAAAGCCAAAGCCCTTGAGCATGGAAACTTAAAACAATGTTCATTATTTCTGTAGCATGTTTTGGTATATCCAAGTTCCCAAGACAGCTTCAATTTTCAATAATCTGCTACATGTTTGTTTTTGAGATGCAAACCAACTTGAAACAATATATCCATTATGCTACCAAAAATATAATTAATTTTATAATACATATGCAGTAATCAGGACAAAGCTTGTGGGAACGGAAACCCAAATCCCCACAGAAAACTATTTGGCTAGTTAGAAGTTAGAACATATAGAATCAGAATCAACCAATCCAATTCCTATCTCGTTTGAATCACTTAGTCTTAAAATATAAACATAATATTGCAAACAAGGTTTTAATTAAATGGCAACAACGGTCACGATCCTTGATTTTGTGTAGAATCGTGATCAAATACCGTCTATCCACTCTCAACTGTTCAATTATGGTCATAGAAATATTGATGTTGCGGCTCAAATCTTAATCATACACCTTATAAGTTCATTAGAGATCTCAGTAGTTTTTTTTAATTATAAGAATCACTTAGTGCTTTTCATTCATAATCAAATAGGAAATACTTATGGTAGAATGTCATTATACTCATAAGGACTAGCTGAAAAAGCCACTCACACAAGAGAGTGAGTAATCTTAATTATAATTACCATTCCTGCTAGGAAACTTAATACGAGAGTTGTTAATAGAAAAGAGAAAAACTCTAACAAACTTTGATTAAATAGCCAAATTCAGAAATTGTAGTGGCGTTTCAGTTGAAAGCATCTACAACACACTTGACATCCCGCTCGAAAATGACATCTTTGAAACCAAAATCTCACGTAGTGTGCTGGTTCTCATATTTTTGATGTAATGTCTATGTATATTTTCCATTTGTGGACTAATGAAATGAAGTATCTAAACTTGATTACTAAAATGTTCATTAGAGATCTACACATGAGGTAAAAATTTAAACAAGTTTGCAATAGCATATATATATGTATATGTATATCAATTGAAAGCCAGGAGAAGTAAAAGTTTACCATAATGATAGCAGCATCCATAATATCAGTAAGTACCCTAAAATTCCAAATACTACTAATTTCCTTCCTGTTACACTGGTTGTTTGTTTCTATAAAACATTCTTCTCCCCAGATTTGGAAAATGTGATATCTCTATGTATATATAGAAACTGAAAAGACACCATTTTCATACCTACATATTTCTGTTTGAAAAGGAATATTCATAGATAGATCTGTGAAGTCAGCACATAAAAGACCTAGCAGCCGCTCCATCCCCTCCGCCTCCAAATGGCTTCTATCTATTTTGTTAACCTAGGATTGTCTGCAAAACTCAGAAGAAGTAATTAATGCAATAATAAAATAAATAACAATATTATTATTACAAAAAAAAGAGTTTGAAGATTCAAAAGAAAGGATAAAATAGAACTCACCTGACAGCAACACAAAAAGCAAAGTGGAAAGGGTTTGAAGATTGTTCAGATCATGGTCAGTATACAATACATACATCTGGAAGGTTAAAATAGTACTTATCCATCCAAGTGTTGTAAAAGTCGTTAGTGGCTGATGCAGCATCATCAAGATTCTCACTTACAAAAGACCTATGATGAGAATGCATTTGCATATGTGAATCTTGATGATGCTACATCCGCAAATAACGACTGTCTATCTGTCCATGCAACAACTATGCCTCCTTTAAGATGTAATGGAAGCTAGCTAGAAGAAAATAGTGAAATAGTGATTTGATGTGCAAATTAATTATATATATAAAGAAAAGAAATTAGAGAGGAGATGCTGATGTGGGTGGTCACTGGTCACAGGTTTTGAAAGATGTTTGGTACCCAAAGGAATCTACCCAGGTGAACTCTTTCTTCAAGAAACAAACAAAATAAAAGCCAAAACCCTTCTTTGTTATTTTAAAATGAAAAATTGTTCAAAAACAACAAGAACCATTTTTCAGATCCTCTAAAGATCGAAGAAAACTGAAGCACATGGGATTAAACCAGCTAGCTAGTTTAATTTCATTTAATGAAAGAAAAACCTTAATCCCCCCGTAATAATAAACAATAGCAAAAGAATCAATTCCTAATAGCAATCCCATGAAATTAAAGAACACCTAGTTTAACAACTCAAAATTGGAAACTGGACGGAACTTTTTTCTTTGAAGGACAAAATTGAATATATATATATATATATATATATATATATATATATATATAAAGAAAGTATAAGCCTATAAGGAGTGCTCCAATTCTTACGATTCAAGAAGCTGGGAAGGACGCATATATAACATTAACTAAACATGTGAGATCTAGCTAACACAGTATAAAGAGAAAAAGAAATGGAGAAGGAGAAGGTAGGAAAGAGAATCCGTTTGGAGTTAGATGGTTACATAGATACATACAGTGGGAAGAGACTGAGGAGGTATATATAGAGAGCACACGCACAACACACGGCTGTATTGATTGACAGATCTACATTGCTTATTGGTCATTTTTTTATCTCCATTTCCATTGGTTCAACCTAGCCCCTACATGCTTCTTTCACCAACTCTTATTTCGTCAAATTTAAATATGAGTAATGTTAGTTAGCCAAAAAAATCTCCAGCCAAAAATTAATTTACAACACTAAATAATCAAGTTTTTAATTAGGCCATTAACTAACCTGTTTTTTTACAGATTTCTAGGCCATTGACTAAAAACTTAATTTATTGGTTACTTGGTTAATGACCTAAAAAACTTGGTTAATTGATATTATAAAGTGGTTTTTGGCTGAATTTGTTTTGGCTAAACAACATTGTTCTTTAAATATACATTCTAAATAACCCCCCTTAAAATCTTAATGATTTATGTGGGTACTTCAAAATTAGAGTCATATATATTGTACTCGCCAGTATTTATTGGATACTCTTGGATACATATCAGTCTGCATAATTAGTCTGATATATAAATATATGACTGTCACAAAGTAAAAAAAAATAGTTTTTTCATCATTCTTTTGATGATATTGAGGGTTCGTTTTTTACGGATTAAAAATTAAGTGATTTTGCTGTTAAATAATTTTGAGATTAAATTTAGAGATTTTTAAGAAAATGAGAAGTTGTTTTGTGTTTGTGTAACATACTGAAAATCACTTATCTTAAAAAAATCATTCTTAAAAAAATGTTTTTTATGATAAGCTACTAAAAACAGATTCTCATTTTAAGAATAAAAATGATTCTTTTAAGATACTAGTGGTTTGGATTTCTTTTTTCCCTCATCGAATTCAAAGTCTGTGATGCAGTGCCAACTTGATTTTAACTCTTTCCTTCACAAACGTGAAAGTGTTAAAATCGGTAAGGCTCGTTATTATCTGTTATGGGGAGAGTTCAGCTGGTGAATTTTGTCATTCTGAGCATGTTGGTATATAGCTTTCGCATTTAAGTCTGGCCTACTAATCTCCTTAATACTGTTGACACTTGGATTAGAAATTTTGTGTGGTTTGGCGATGTTACTACTAGGAAAATTGTTATTGTTCCCTGGCATGCAGTGTGCAAGCCCTTTCAAGAAGGTGGTCTGGGTCTTAGATCTATCAAAACAATTAATAGGGCTGGTATGTTAAAGCTCAGCTGGAGTTTCACCTCTACCAACCTACAGTGGGCTATGCTTTTGAAAGCCATGGTCTATAAAAACAATAAGCCTGTGAACTATCACGTCTCTTCTTCCATTTCGCTTGGATTTAAGTCTTATATTTCTGTGATTCTCGAGCACTCAACTTGGAAGCTTGGAAATGGTGTTCGCATTAATTTTTGGACGGACTCTTGGCTCTCTAGGCCTATTGTGGATATCATTGGTATACCTCCTAATGTGCACAGGGACCTCAAAGCTACTGTCAGTGTTTTATAGTAAACGGTCGTTGGTCCATCCCTACCGGATTCATAAATCATTTCCCCCAAATTTACATCGAAATTCAGAAAATTGTTATCCCTAATACCCCAGTGATTGATCAGTTGATGTGGGATTGCTCTAAATCAGGAGATCTGACTTTCAGGGTTTCTTTCCTTTTTCACGCTCCCATTGGGCAGGTTGTCCCCTGGACTAAGACAGTTTGGAAGAAATTTATTCCGCCCTCAAAATCATTTATTCTTTGAAGGGCTATTCATAATAAGATCGATGCCTACAGATGACCAACTTTGGAATAGAGGTTGCATTGTGGTTTCCGTTTGTAGCATCTGTGGTAGTGATTCAGAGACTACTCACCACCTTTTCCTGGCCTGACCTGCCTTTGCTAAACACATTTGGAATTGGCTCGGTGGACTCCTAAGCATCAATAGTGACATTTCTTCCTTTCAAAGCATTTAGTACTTGACTTCCCATGGTTGGAGTCCTCAATTGAGTGACATTGTCTGTGATGCTATGGTAAACATTTTTTCGATGATATGGTATTGTAGGAACCACGCTAGATTCGCTAATCATGTGACCCCCTTATATACTGCTATCAATTTAATTATTTCTAGTGTGACTTTAGCAGGATATGCCTCTAAATCCACTATGTCTTCCACTGCTGCTGAATTTATGATTATAAACGCCTTCAATGTCAATGGTAATTACATAAATTCTTCAAGCATCAAAGAGGTAATTTGGACCCCTCTTGCTCCTTACATGATTAAGTGCAATACAGATGGAGCTGCTAAAGGGAGCCCTGGTCTAACTGCTTGTGGTAGTATTTTTAGAGACAGGAGTGCTGCTGTTCTTGGGTGTTTTTCTACTTCGATAGGTAACAGTTATGCCCTTCATGCTGAGCTTATTGGAGCTATGTTTGCTATTGTGATTGCTTTTGATAAAGGTTGGAGGTCTTTGTGGTAAGAATAAGACTTTCAATTAGTTGTTTCGGCCTTTAAGAAAGGTAATGTTGTTCATTGGAAACTCCGCAACAGATGGAACAATTGTTTATCTTTGACTAGACAAATGAATTTCGTTTGCACCCACATTTACAGAGAAGATAACACTTGTGCTGATAAGCTTGCAGGTCATGGTACTAACTCTAGTGGTTTTTCCTGGTGGAACCTCATCTTGAGCTTCATTGCGGAGGACTTTTTCAAGAATAGGTTGGATTTGCCTAACTACAGGTTTTGTTAGTTTTGTTAGTCCCTCTGTCCCTAGATGGGCTGGGTTCGTCTCCTGCCTCCTATTTTTGTGTTCTGCAGATGATTATTAGCGGCTCTGGTGCCGACCTGGTTGGGATGAGAGTCGCTATAGTGATACTTTTGCGCACCTTGATAGGTTTGATTTTATTTGTGCAGTTATCTTGATGTTTATGCTCATGAGTTTTGGTCTAGTGCCCCTATGTTTTCTGTTCATTTTTTCTTTTTTATCAATAAAATTTAGGGGGAGTACTCTTTCCTTTCTGGTGCTTTTTCCCTAAGGAGGATTTTGCATCAAAAGGTTTTAACGAGGCTCCATATCCCTTTATTTTGTTTAAAAAACGTGAAAGTGTTGACATGATCATCATATAAGGCATGTCGATCATATTGCCAAGGTCTCCCATGAAGAAGGTGACAAGCATCCACAGGAACATCACACTATATATGTTGTGTTTTTTACCAATGGAGAAAGATACAAGGCAATGCTTAGATACTCTTACCGAATTACCCTTGCTGAACCCTTGTAGCTTGTATGGATGTGAGTGCTCCTAATTTGTTGGCAACTTCAAATTCTCCACCATATTGTTTGACACAACATTCTCACACAACTCCCACTATCATTGATGACATCACAAACCTTGCCTTGTGAGGTGCAACAAGTGTGGAAGATATTGTGTCTTAGCCATGGTTCTTCTTTGGTTGTTGTTGTGTATAGGCTTTTTCTAACTTCCAACGATTCACCACAATTGGCAGGCGTGTATTCTTCGTCATATATATATTGTTATGGTGGGCATAATTTCTGGTTGAGGAAAAAGGTTGGTATGAAGAATTTTTAGGTAATTGTTCCTCAACCGGGTTGGCTAGACGGATAACATCACCCAAGCACCAATATTGTTGGAGATGGACCGGGTGTGCAATTTCAGTGTTGAGACCTCGAAGGCATCGAGCAATTGTTTTCTCTTCATTTTCATGGATATCACATTTCGTCATCAACTTCTCAAATTCTCTAGTGTATTCTTCTACTGGCAAAGATTTTTGACAAATGTTTTATAATTGAATAAAATTGTCTTGATAATAATGAGGAGGTAAAAACTTACGGGTTAGTTCTCGGTGCATCTTCTCCCATGTCTTGATCTCGCTTTTTTCTTCACGCTTTCGTTTCCTTTTAAGATTTTCCCACCAATTCAAAGTGTGTTTCTTCAACTTAACAACAACGACCTTTACTTCTTAATTACTCCTCAGGAATCTCCCTATACTCAAATACACGTTCAACGGTTTGTAGCTAATCCACAAACTCATCAGGGTGTAGCTTCCCTTTGAAGTCTGGAATGTAAACCTTGATATCATTGATCCTAAATTGATGTTGGTATGAGCGATTCCTTCTAGACAATAAAGAGTTAATATTGGAGCCATCATCTTCAAATCTTCTTCGTTGTGCTTCCAGTAGAGCTTGTTGGGCGTTGACAGTCTCCTGTAGTTGTTGAATTTGTTGTCTCACTTCTTCCTTCTCAATTTCATGCAAAGTTCTTTCGTTTTGTCTTCTAAGTGGCATTTTGACAATGGTTGTCTAGTGAGCTTTCTGTTGAAGATCGTGGCGATGCGTTGAGGTTTTGTTGGCAGTGTTAGTTTCACGAACAAATGGCCACAAAGTGAAGTTTTAAGAAGGAAACTCCTTGATAACTTGCGTTTCGTTGATTTCTTCGCTCAAACTCTTAGATATCGTAACCTTCTCTAATGTCAAATCTGGCTTAGGGACAGAAGAGAAAGGTAGAGAAAGAGAGAATTCTATAATTTCTCAAGAAAAGTTGTTATTGCATTGACAAAAAATGTTGGGTGAAGAGCTCTACTTATACTACTATTGTAAGGATTTACATGATAAGAATCTAAAAGCATTTAATGCTAGTAGTTGATTACAATAAAAGTCTAGATAATAAGCATACTCTAGAGAACTTAAGGTTTCCCGAGTTATTATATCTTCATCTATTGGTGTTTCAAGAAGATTCTATAATATTCTCAATTTCTTGAAAGTCCATATTGTTCTTCATAATCATATTTTAAATAGATTTTTTTTAAAAATATTTCAATGTAATAAGATGATTAAATATGCAATACTTGTTTCAATTGTTAATTTATAATTATCAAACTCATTAAAAATTATGAAAATTAATTTATATTAACATCAATGCGATCTTTATTAAACAATGTTTTTGACGAATATTTAACTATATTTCAAATTATAGTATCTGATATTATTTTATCACATATTACAAGTATAATAACCAACACTGTTAGTTCAGTGACTTAATCTATTATAAGACACGGAGGTCGACCCGATGCTCCCGAGTTCGATTCCCGCAACAGACAAATTCGGTGTTGAAAGCGTTAAGACATTCCATCAAATTAATATCCGGCAATGGTAAAAAGAGTATTACAAGTACAATTATTAAAGGCTAAATTATTGTTTTGGTCCTTTATATTTGGCCTCGATTTCATTTTGGTCCTTTATCTTTTTTTTCTCGTTTTGGTCCTTTATGTTTCAGTTTTGTGTCAATTTGGTCCCTGCCGTTAATTTAAGATAACAGACGCCACGCTGGCAGTTAACTGCTGACGTGGCATCTTAAATTAAAATAAAATAAAATTGAAATAACAAATAACAAATTAAATAAAAACAAAAAAACATTAAAACAAAATCTGCAGATTTCATTCTTCATCTTCATCTTCTTCTTTTTTCTCTCTTCATCTTCATCTTCTTCATCTTCATGGGTTGGATTTCGTTTTTCTTGATAGCCAGATTACGAGATTTGATTTTGAGGACTTGGTTTTAGGGTTTATTCAAGAACCCATATTTGTTCATGAACCCAAATCTTGTTCTTCACTTTCGATTTCTTCTTCTTTTGTAGACTTTGATTTCTTTTGATTTCCTTAAACCCAGATTTTGTTTTCGTTTGATTTCTAGAAACCCAGATTTGTCAATTCGTTTTCCAGATTTCAGATTTCAATTTGTTTCCAGAAACCCACATTAGTTGTTTATTCCAGATTTCAATTCGTTTTTCATTCATGTATTGTTCTTGTTTTCTTCAACTTCCTTTATTTTCAGATATGTTCTTCATCTTCTTTTGAGAATTTCATTTATGGATTTGTGTTGGAAATGAAGAAGAACAAAATACCAAAGAAGAACACAAGAAGAAGAAGAAGAAAGAATACCAAAGAAGAACACAAGAAGAAGAAGAAGAAGAAAGAACAAAAAGGGGAAGAAGATCTGGAAGAGGAACAAAATTCCACCAGATCTGCAGCGAAGGAATTCATCTTTGCCATAATTGGTTTATTTTTTGTTGTTGAAAAAAATGAAAATTTGGAAAAAAAATGAAGAGATGAGATAATATGAAGAAGATGAACGATGCGTACAGATTTAATTTGGTTAAATTTTTGTATTTTTTTTTAATTTAAAAAACTTAAATATTGATGTGTTAAATGATTTAAAATTAAATAATATATTTATTTGCCACGTCATTTAATGAATGACATGACACATAAGGCGCCACGCCGTCGTGATTAATCTAGCAAGGCGTGGCGTCGTTAAATAATAAACATTAAAACTACAAAAAGGACCAAATTGACACAAATCGAAACATAAAGCGACCAAAACGAAAAAAAAGATAAGCGGCCCAAAATGAAATCGAAGTAAAAGATAAAGCGATCCAAAACGATAATTTAAATGATTATTAAATATGACCTCTTAAACTTTTGTACCAGTTTCTTTAAAAACAAAAAAATTGTAACCAAAAAAAAGTTTCTTTAAGAAATCGTGCACGTGGAAAAAAATCAATAGGTCATTATCTCGTTTTAACTTCTATATATTGTTAAAAATATGCCCATAGAAAAAAGAAGATGAAAAGATGATTTTTTTTGGTCAAAAGATGAAAATTTGACTGTAGAATAAAAGAAAAAAAATAATACTAACTGAATGTGACTGTGTGTGGGAAGTTTTTTTTTTCTTTTTTGGTCAATTGTGTGGGAAATTCAATAAGAGTACGAGCTAACGCCCATGCTTCGTACAACCCTCTAATTACTCATTAGATATCCCTTTTTGAGGTGAAAAAGCCAAAAAAGTCTTCTCGAAAATTATTTTTATTTTTTTAGATATTAAGATGCGGTTCGGCGCGACGCTGATCGAACTCGATCGAATCTCGCTACGTCGAACTACCAAAGTTTACTCAGACACCCCAAATTATGTTTTGACCAGGTTCGACCAAGCGTACGGGCCGATCCAAATCGATCAGCCGTGCATCGAACCCTCTCCACCGTCCAGTCAACGGCTAACTTTTTGAATTCTCCCCAACGTTTATAATTTTAACAGTTTCGATTGTTTTAAATCAACGGCTCATGTTCGATCACACCTATTATAGTTAAGTGCAAGTCATACAAACCGTAAAAGTCTAAAAAAACAATTCATGCAATGAATAAATCGAATCGTTAAAAAATCAGTTAAAATTAAACAACTAGTGTTAGTAAAGAATAAATCGAATCGTTAAAAATCCGTTAAAATTAAACAACTAGTGTTAGCCATACTGGTATTAGCAAAGAATAAATCGAATCGTTAAAAATCAGTTAAAATTAAACAATTCAATATCCAACAACAATCAGGGAGGTTCGACCCTGCCAAGTGCGAACCCGGTTCGGCGCATGCGCATGGTCGAACCACATTTTAATGAGTTCGGCACATGCTTGGCGAACCATACTTAATGTTTAAAAAAAGTTTTAAATTCGAGGTATTTTGGGAATAAAAGGTGGTATGGGGTGTCTAGTGAGTAAATGGGGGTTGTACGAAGCATGGGCCCAAGCTAAAAGAGAAAGAAAAGTTGGGCTTCAGCCTTCTCTTTTATTTTTAGGTCCGTGCTTTTTCCAACCCCACCTACTTAGCGCACGCTCTCAAACCACAAAATTTTACAAGTACCCTTATGTGAAATACGCTCCCAATTCCCTCACATTGCATTTTCGCTTGGTATGACACCTTAGTATTGAATCGGTTCAAACACCAAGGCACTCGAACTTAACTCGATATTGTAAAAACTTAGGAAGTACAATGAAAGAAATAATGAAAAAATGGTTCTAAGAAACATGGCCCAAACAAGTTTGGCAAAGAAGCAAATTGGATGAGTTAAAATCACAACATTAGGGGGTGTTCACAAGACAGTAGACACGACACCTCTACACCTGACAAGTTCGATTCTTGGGATCCGAACACGTGTAAAATCTAGAAAAAATAGGAACTCACTGAGAACATATTTATTCATTAATGGTATTTTGGTCATTTCACAAGGTTTCAGAGTGTGGACTGAGTAGGCGGGGGTTGGAAAAAACATGGCTTTTATTTTTATTTATTAAAAAGAAAAGAAAAATCCTCATGCAGTAGGTGGCGATACGACGGGAGAGGTAAGTGAATATGATTTATTTTTGACCCAAAAAAATGTTTCTTTCTCTAACAAAGAATGGTACCCGACTTGAATTTTCTTTTAGTTTAGAGGTGTTTGACCCCGCTCCGGTGTCTAGGGGAAATGAGCCCAAAATAATCCGGAGTTTGGTCGGGATGTAAGTAAAATATGACTCCAATTTGTTCGATTCGTTGGGGATTGAACTGAGTACTAGCCGAGTCCACCCCTTAAGATGGAATGCATTAACCACTTGCGTCCAAGCTTCGAGTTCCCCGACTTGAATTTACACTAATTAAATATTCTCTTCGTACATTTTATTTAGTACTTAGGCCCTATTTGGGAAACATCTTAATTAAGTGTTTATAGTATAGTGCTTATCATATAAGAGCTTATACATAAGTTGCTCTTATAATAAAAGATAAAATATATATTATAATAAAATATAAAATAATGTTAAATTGTTTTTTCAGAAGGTATCCTAAGAAGTCACGACTTATAAACATGTCATAAGCTATTTTCATAAACTATACCAAATAGTTTCATTAGTACTTATGCGGTAGGCAAACTCAAAGAAGTCGACCTAAACGACCCTAAGCTATCTTATACAAGTTATGTATCATTAGTTTGTTTAAGTTACATAACAAAATACCCTCACTTCTAGCATAATGATTTGCAAGTTTCTGTATATACCAATTTTGGATCTATAAAACGCTCAACAAATGCTATAAAAAAACACTCAATAAATGCTCTAAAAAATCACTCAATAAATATAAAAAGGCAAACTTGGAAAAATTTGATGAATTATACATTAAATATTTAAAGAACTATTGTTTTGAAAAAAAACAACCTAAAAGTGTCAAGAAAAGAAACAGAAAGAGTGACAAACTAGTAAAACTAGGGTTAAACAGCATTTTTAATCATTTATCTTTGAACAAAGTTTCAGTTAGGTTATTTATCTTCATTTTTTCCACTTTGGTCTTTTATCTTCCAAATCTATGTTTAAGTGGTCATTTTTAAGATTTTCACCCACTGTGCTGACATGACATCTTAGGTGGCACAACTGATTGGGATTTCATTAAATTACGTGACATTTCATTTTTTTTAAAACAAAAATACAGAAAAATGAAGAACACTATGAATGCCTTCAAGGACACCAAGGTCACTTGGGAATCTTGTTTCTTGAATAATTTATGCAATATGTGACAAAATTAAGCTCTGAAAGTGCTTATGTGCAAAATCACTTCTAGAACCAAAATCACATTTTTGCTCTTCACATCGTTTTTGCTTTTTGTTGCGTTTCCGTGTAATTTCTTGCTTGAGTCTTGTTTCTGTGCTCATTTCGAATCTATTGCAACAATTTTGGTGAAATTTGGTTGAGATTTGAGTACTTTAGAGCCAAAAGATGATTTCCCTATCTACTTTTGAAAATCACGTCATGTTTAAGTTGTAAGCACTTTTTGACAAATCTATTGCCATAAACCTGATTTCTTGTTGACTTTCGTTCAACTTAGATCCAAGTTTCGTTCAATTTGGTGATGTTTTGACTGTGTTGTCATTGCAGACCCTTCATGGTTGAAGAATCTTCACCTTCAACCTCTAGCTCAAATCTGCCCATAATTTTTTTTTGTGAATAAGTACTTTTCTGAGCTTATTTTGGGTTCTATTGAATTTCTTGCGAAATGTTAAGGTTCAGTTTCATTCAATTTGGTTACGTATTGCATTAGTTATTCAAGAAACAAAAATTGTAGTGTTCTTGAAGACGTTCATAGTGTTGTTCTTTATTTTTTTATGTTTTATTTAAAAAATGAAATCTTGCGTAATTTAATGAAATGTCGCATGATCAACATAGTGGCACTAATTTTATTTAAAAAAATGAGAAGTTTTCTATCTTGAATTGGAGTATAAGACTACATAAGTATATGATATAATCATCATATACTCACTTAAGCATCTGAGTGTTTTGGTAGGTGGCTATCACTCTTTGCCGGATTTAGATCCACTGCAGTCAACTTTTGATGCAGCCAGTGCAAACAATGTATTGGAAAATATTTGTTTTATTTAAAAAAACAAAAGCTAAAAAAGCAGTTCCATCATTTTATCCAACAAAAATGTTTAGTGTATTGATTTCCCCAAAAGTTGACTGCATTGGATCTAAATATCTCTTTGTCATAGTGATGCACCCTTTCATACGTTATCATGTTGTGTCATCCTCCTACTCATCCACCAATGCGAGTTTTTCTCTCCTCGGTTCATTTTTGAATGAAAAGTATTTTTTCAATTACCAAAGTTATACGTACGAATTACTCACTAGCTTTTCTGATAACTAGTCGTTGTGATTGAAAAAATACTCACTTTATAAGCTGTCTATCAAAATTGTTAACTGTTAAGATATGTGAACAACAATCATCGTCTTTGAAATGAAGATATTTCATAATATCCTAGCTGGTATGGTATGAAATCAAATTGAGAATTATTATTAGTACATCGTTAGCTAGCTGTAGCAATAATATATCTTTATGCATGTGATGACTGATTTAACTTGGCATCAAAACTTTTGTTGACAAGTGTTGTGACGACGACTACGACGGAAGATTAAAAGCAAACTTGATGATGGACAGCGTTGTAACCTCCTCCTTCACCCACACCACTTCCACGCTCCCTTCTCGTGGCCCTGTTCTGTGGTCCAATTCGTACAGTTTCTTTAATTCTGAAACACCAACGGGCTGTTACTTTTACCACACCCCCTCCTACTCCAAACACACCCTCTCACCCTACACATTTACCAAAATAACCCCACTTACAATTCTATTTCCCTCTCTATCCCTCTCCCTCTTCTTCTCCAACACCCAAAAACACTCCCTCTCCAACACCTAAACCTCCCCTCTCTCCACTCCAAAACCCACCCATCCTCACCTTCATCATTCACTCCCATTCAACTACCCATCATCGTTGGCTATTCAGCTCAGAATAACCCTACCAAACATTTTTCATTTTGGTTCTGTTTTGAGTTTTTCGCGCCATTTTTTTTTTCGCAAACGCGCTTAGTTCGAGCAGGTCGTTTCGAACATGTTCGCATGAACGTGTTCGAACAAGTGTTAGCCGGGTGTGAATTTGATTTGTTCGAACGACCTCATTCGAACATGTTCGCATGAGTAGTTCGAACAGCGTATGACAAAGAATCGATAAGTTGCGGCTTCCGTCTTGCGAGTTTTTGGTTTAATGGATGAAAATGAGGGTGCATCTCGGAGCGATTGAGTTGTCAATCAGAGAAGCCGAGATGTCAATCGTCGCGATTGACATATCAACCGACGTTGTTGAATCCCAAGACTTTACTAGTTCCTTCCAAACCGATACTGGTAAGAATGAATTAGTTGTTTTAATTTTAGCTAACTATTCAAATTATGTAATCGACACATGGTAATTGAATTTCGCTATTTCCTACTCGTGAGGAGCTGCGACTTGGAGTGCGTGCGGTTGGGAAATCTCTTGGGATGGTGATTGTTATAGGAAGATCGACACCGGACGGCGATCGGGTAAACAATACGCATGTTGATTTGTGATAAAGCCGGATCATATAAGACAAATGTTGAGGAAGGCACAAACACTAGAAAATGTTGTTGTCCCTTCGCATCGAAAGGGAAATTTATTAAGAAGCTTGGAGGATGGATTTTGAGGGTTATGAATGGAACTCATAACCACGGGATGGTTACTTATCATGATGGACGTCCGTACATTGGTAGGTTAACTTCGTAAGAGAAGGAACTAGTGGCTAGAATGACTAGGAATCATACTCGCCTAAATTGATCCTTAATGAGTTGAAATTGATGAAGCTTGATGATAACTATACTGGTTGTGAAACAAATATACAACCGCTCGTCAAAGGCAACGATCGCTATGGCTATGCGTGAGGTAGGGCCGAGCTCCAACAACTCATGTTTTATTTGCAACGCGATAATTATGTTTACTGGACTCGACTTGCAGACGGAACTACGGTTGTGAAAGACATCTTTTGGGCCCATCCTAATTCTATTGAGCTTCTCAACACCTTCCCAATTGTTTTGTTGATGGATTCCACATATAAAACCAACCGGTACAGGTATCCGTTGGTTGAGATCGTTAGTGTGACCTCAACCGAGAAGACTTACTCTGCTTTGCATTTGCTTATGTCAATTGGGAGAGGATGGATAACTTTGCATGGGTTCTTGAGAAATTGAGGGGTTTATTTAGGAAACAGGATGAACTTCCGCAAGTCATACTTACTGACAGAGACACAGTATGATGAATGCTCTGGCCAAGAATATTTCCAACATCTGCAAACTTGTTGTGCCAATTTCACATTAAGAAAAATGTGAGGGCCAAAGCAAGGCTCATGTGTGAAAGACCAAGCCGTTGTTAATGACATTATGGGTGCATTTCTATCTCGTTGTCCATGCGAAGACTACGGAAGAGTATGATTATGAGTTGGGTCTGCGTTTAACGACTTGCAAAGACCTTATCCCGGTTTCATACAAGATGTGAAGACCACTGGCTGGACCCTCTTCAAGGAAAAGTTTATTGATGCATGGATAAATAAGCATATGCACCTTGCAACACTACCACCAACAGAGTTGAGTGCACACTCTCACTTGAAGCAAATATTACGAGACAAGAGGGAGATTTGTGCAAGTCTTTGGGATGGAATGCGAGACCATGCTTAGGATACAACATTCTGACCTTAAAATGCACTTCGAGCATAGTTTGAGTAGAGTGAAAGTTCAACACTTGAAGAAGAAGATTTTTGATGAAATTAAGGGTTTAGTTTCATCTAATGCTATAGACCATATTTTGGGAGAGATGCAGCAGACTGGATCCGTTTCACTTAACCCATCATTATGTCGATGCACACTCAGGACTACACACGGACTACCATGTGCATTTCTTGGAAGGGGCGAGGAGGCTTGGCAATCAGTCAGAACTGATCTGATGGAGGAGCTTAACCAATACAATGACTTCTACACTCGACTGTATGGTGGTATTGGTAAGGTCACATTTTTGATGAAGTCGTTGTTGAGGGCACATCATGGGAACAATGTTGAAGATAAGCGGATGACTATACAGAAACGGGGGTATCGATCGCAAGAATAAGTACAAAGTTGTCCTGAGTTGTTGGTCACCTAATTGTTGTTACACAATTTTTCCCTTCAATGTTGCGCCATTCAGAAGTGCCCGACAGTTCAACATCCTATTCGTACCAGAACACAAACACTTTGTACAGGTAAAGTGTCTTCTATTTAGATTCGATTGTAGTCATTCCAAAACATTACATAACATTATGTTTTTGTTTTCTTTTGAAGATCTTTATGAAGCACGAAGTCCAATGCCCCTGCCGGATTTGATGTGGATGACTAATAGGGCACCCATAGCAAAGGGTTGGGACTCGCTTTTTATTAGCCGCATGCAAAAGTGGAAGTGTTTGCTCATACAATCACAACCCCCCCATCCCCTTCCTTGTGTAGATTTAAGTAAAGATACTGATGGTAGTCAATGTTAAATTAGATTTATAATTTTGGTACACAACTTTGTATATGAATCTTGGTAGACAACTTTTGAAATCACCAACACTGTGATTCTGTAGACAACTTTTGAAGTCAATGTTAAGTTAGAGACATCTCTCTTGTATTATGCAGAGAGATTCTCAGTAATAATTCTCGCTTTCGATGCATTCAAAACTTAAACTGGAAATAAACCATCACTGTGTTTCTGTTTCTGCAAGTTTCTGTTTCTGCATAACAATGGTTCGAATGACACCATTCGAACGCATGTTCGAATGTAACCATTCGAACAGGTTCGCAGAAAGCCATTCGAGGCAGCAATAACACACCCTCACACACACGATTGGCAATATTCATTAACACGCATGAGGTCGTTCGAACAGCAAAAATTCCTTAACACGCATGAGTTCGTTCGAACAGGTTCGTTCAACGTCGTTCGACGATCCACTTAAACCACGCCACATGAGCGTCCCACGCGAGGTCATTTTTGGAAAAAAAAATATTAGGGGCGTGCGAGAAGTAGGAGGGGGTGTGGGAAAAGTAAAAGCCCACCAACGTTGCTCTTCATGCCCCCTATGTCACACCAATTTCCCTACTTTTCTATCACAGTACCTAGCTTCAATTATTATTTGAGTGTTGTTTTTCCCACGCCCCCTTCTACTCAAAACACACCCCATAAGGGTGTGAAGACCAAAAGATCAGTCAAAACGTCTTTTTTTTCAAGAAATTTCACGTGTTAGTACACGGGGCTTCGAACAAGTTCGAATGACATCGTTCGAGTGTGTTAAATCTTGACTTTACACCCTCTTGTGCGTAATTTCATCTGTTCGCATGAGGGTGTTCGAACACCCTATTTTATTACAAAAAATAGACTCTCACACCACATTCACCATTTTTATTGCGTTCGCATGATGTTGTTCGAACGTGTTCGAACAAGGTCGTTCGAACAGTCGTAAAACACGTCCTCACAGCGTTTCACGCGAGGTTATTTTTGGAATAAAATTTGGGGTGTGAAAGAGTAGGAGGGGGCCGGGAGTGGGAAAAGCAAAACCCTTATTATTTTCTTTTGGTTAAACGGTGGCCCAATTAGGACCAAAAACATCAATGACCATATGGGCTAAAAGTAGTGGTTTAGCATCAAGTGGAGTATGATAGTTCTTTTGAACTGTAATTGTCGGTATATGGACAATGAAAGCGGAATATGTCTCGTGGATCAATTCAAATCAAGTTGGAGATTTATTAGGATAAATAAATGTATTTTCATTTACCCTTGTTTATTTACTGTGTTACTGTTATAATTTACCATGTACAAGTTAACTCTAGTTAGATAAGTTAACCATAATCAATTTAGTTCAATTAAATAGTTAGTTTGATTAGTTGCATATTCAGTTGATAGCTAGAACGGTTGTAATGCATTCAGATTTGAGCTACGATCGATTTCTATTGATTCTTTCACTTGTATATAGTTCATCCATTGTATTGTAAAAACTTAGTTCATCAATGAAAGTTTTTCTTCATTTTCTCTGTTCCACATCAATATGGTATCAGTTGAATAACTTTCACTTCCGCACAAATTTTTCCGATAACTCTTCATCGTCTTCTTCGATTCTCCTTGATTCCGAGTTCGATCTCTTCAATTGAGACTTGAATTCGCTTCTTATCGTTGAAATCGATCTTCATTTTCCAGAAATTGTCCATTTCTGTGGTACAATCGTTTTGATTGCTCCTCATTTCGAAACCATAATTCTTCGTCGCACTCCAATGGCTTCTCACACAACAACTCCCGATATGTCCGATCCTCTCTATCTCCATTCCAACGATCATTCTGGTTTGGTTCTGGTTATGCAAACTCTCACTGGAGACAACTACAACTCGTGGTATCGCTCCATGCGATTTGCTCTGAAAGGGAAGAACAAGTTCTGCTTCGTGGATGGTTCATTTCCCTACTCTGATCTTGATGATGATAAGAAACGAGCTGCTTGGAAGAGGAATGACAACGTGGTTTGCTCATGGCTTTTGAATGCAGTCTCGAAGGATATCGTTGCTTCCATCGTCTCACTACAAGAAAAACTGAAATTTCAGGGTGTGCCTTTCCGGCGGATTTTATTCCCCCAGAAACTTTTCGGGGGATTTATGATTTTCTGGGGGATTTTATCCGAAAAAAACATTTTCGGCGGATTTTGATGAATTTCTGGCGGATTAAAGTTGGCCGAAACATTTCCGGCGGAAATTAGGTAGTTTGCGGCGGATATAGAGTAGGAAAAAAAATTTGTCAAAAAAAAATTGATTCCGCCAAAAATGGTAGTTTCCGGCGAAAATTTAAAGTGGGGGGAAATTTGAAATTCAAATTCCGCCGAAAACAGCACCATTTCCGCCGAAAATACCACCTCGGTCAATGCGCACAATTTCCGCCGAAAATCCCTTCTATTCCGCCGCAAACTACACCTCGACTGGCGTGATTGAATCCGCCAAAAATGCCTTTTATTCCGCCGAAAATGACTCCTCGACTGCCGTGATATTGATTCCGCCAAAAATGTCCTCTATTCCGCCGCGAATGATTATGTTGAAATTCAAATTTTGAAATTTCCGCCGGAACATTAAAAAATCCGCCAGAAATTACATGTCCCATAAAATTCCCAACAGCTCTCCTACTTCCTTTATAAAACCGAGTTTACTCCTTCTCACTTCCTTCTCACTTTAAAACTTCACTCATTCTCAAATTCTTCTCGTCACTTCTCTTAAATTTCTTCACTCAAACTTCTTACAAATTCAATTTTTCTTCTTGTCTCTCAAACTTTGGATGTATGTTTTAGTTTATACTTTGTTTTAACTTATATTTTGTTCTAATCTATTAGTTACTAATTGTGTGTTGTTTGGTTAGGAGTTGTTTAAGTTTAGTGCCTCTGTTTCTATGTTCGAAGGACTCCGGTTTAACTTCAAGTCAGAGTCTTCTCAGCACCACTGGTTAGTTATTGTAGTTATTTGTTGTCATTAAACTTATTTGATGTTAGTAGTTAGACTTCTTCAATAATTAAATATGAAAAATTATATAATATTAGTTAATATTAGTAAATAAATTTGTACCAAATAAGATTAATGTATTTGATAAAATTTAATTTGCGTTAATATTATTTAGAAAATACGAAATATAATATTATAGTAGTTAAAAAAGAAAAATTTTATTTGATGTTGTTAAAAATTTTTAGATGAATGCGAAATACAATAATATATTAATTATTCGAAAATTCATTATATAATTATTATTTTTTTAATTTGTTAAAGTTTATTATATTTTTAAATATCATTATATTATCATTTTTTTTGTTTAAAGTGTTAAATTATATTATATTTTCGAAAGTCATTATATTATCATTTTTTTTGTTTAAATTGTAAATTTTATTATATTTTCGAAAATCATTATATTATCATTATTTTGTTTAAATTGTTAAATTTTATAATATTTTGGAAAATCATTATATTATCAATTAATATATCAAAGAATTATGAATGTAATTTATTTTCATTTAAATAGTTACATTTAAACAGTTTATGATATGTAATTTATTTTTATATTTTCATTTACTCTAAATAATTATGATGATATGTAATTTATTGTTAATAATAAAATTGATAGACTTGTTAGTTAAAATGACTAATATTAATAGAATCTATGTGTTAAATATTGTTATGTATGTGTTAAAATGTTATATTTTTGTTAGTTAATAGAGTGTTAGTTAAAATGACTAATATTTATGTTTACCATAACATAATATATAAAATGTGTTAAATTTTTAAATTCTATTTATGTTATAATTAATTAATGTAATGTTTACATTGTTAGTGTATGTGTATGTGTATGTGTATGTGTATATTTGTATTTGTATGTCTCAGAAAATATAAAATTTGATTTATTATTTATGGATACGTAGTACTAGGATCTTGAAAACATGGATCGTAGTTGGATGTATGATCGATTATTTCATGGAAGAAGCGGTTTAAAGAGACGTTTTGCGAAGGAGTAGAAGAGTTTATTTTTGTGCTAAGCGTGACGGAAGGATTTGCGCGAGAGGGGAATTAGATGTCCGTGCGCGCGAAATGTTCAATTCGATTTATAAAAATGAAGATGAAGTCGAATTCATTTGTACAATAATGGGTTTAGGCGATTATTGGATATGGAGTCGCCACGGCAAGTAGCACTGGGTACTGCGCGTAGCCGCTCTCGCGTTAATGTTCGGTTGAAGTATATCTTTCAAGTACTAATGTTCCGGTTGAAGTAGTACGTAGCCTCCACATCTGGATCTGGCGAAATCATCCAACCCGCGTTAGATGCTTCTCAGGGAATGATATCTGATGCTGTTGGAGTAAATTTGGATTTTGAAGAACCAGAATATGATGCTGAAGAAGTTCCAAATGAGGAAGCGCAATTGTTTTACACGTATTTGAGTGAGACAAATAAACCATTATTTGAAGGATCTAAAGACTCAAATTATCAATGTGTGTTCGGTTGTTGGGTCTTAAGTCTCAATTTAATGTTGCCGAGTTGTGCATGGAATATATGACCAAAATGATGTTGGATGCAACCCCTATTAAATGACTTTTGCCGCAGAGTTATTATGATGCTAAAAGACTGGTATCGAAGCTTGGCTTAAAATCTAAAAGAATTGATTGTTGTGTGTCTGGTTGCATGCTCTATTATAATAATGAGTTTGGCATAAATGATGGAGAGTTGAAGGAATGCAAGTTGTGTGGAGAAAACAAATATGCAAGTTATGTAGGAACCAGGGTCATCGCCCTAATCAACTAGCCTCTGTAAACAGATATGTTCGACAAAGGAACATACTACCGGTGGTCTGCATAAGGGGTGAGGATGACATCCTCCAGCTGCAGCGCATCTATCCGCTCCCTAAAGTCCACCAACTTTATTTTATCCAGCTTCTTGTTCCCCCAGCTGGTGGCACGTGGCTGATGTGTCCTATCAAACACTTTCCGACCAACGACGGTGGGAAAATGCTCATAGATCCAGCACTGAAATAATTAAATTAATAAATAAGCAGTTATTAATATATGAGTAATATAATTAAAAGCTTTAAATTAAAAAAATAATAATTGATTACCTGGAGCAGTGTCGCGTATCCGCCGAAATGCTTGGTCGTATAAAAGAACGCTTTTAATCGAGTGTAGAGGTAATCGAGAGCAATTTATACCCCAAGACCACCGCACACTTCTTTGAGATTCGTAAGCGATACATCCACCTCACTGGCAGTAAATGGTGACTCTTGTCGGCCTGAATGGTGGTGCCGAACAAGAAGAGCATGTAGCACCGTGCAGCCTGGTCATAAGCACCTCGTGCCATGTTCTCCTTGTAAGAGTCCTCTACAAAGGCGATCCTCAAATACTGCCCCCTGTTTTCCTTAAGCTCCTCGATGACACTAGCCTGATTCATGCTCAAAGAGTCGACAACCAAGTGAAGAGCCTCAACAAAATCAAAATCGGACCTGTGGTCCAATGGGGTGCCCTCCAGCGGCAAGTGGAGCAGCACAGCCACATCGTCCAGGGTGCCAGTCATCTCCTCAAAGGGCATGTGGAATGAGCAGGTCTCAGGATGCCACTTCTCCACAAAAGCAGATATCAACTCATGGTTGACTGCCCCCAGAGGTGTGATGTCCAACTCAAAAAGCTTAGCCTCACGCAACCAGTGGGCTACCTGTGGGTGGTGCTCGGCAGGTCTAACTTTAGGAAACTTCTGGCCGTGAGTTACAACCTTTAGTTTCTGAGGCTGAAAAATTAAAATTAAACCATACGTTATTAAAATAAGTAATTAATTGTTGTTAAGTAAAATTAAAATAAAGAATTAAAATATTACCTCGCCTCTATCTATCCAGGACGCGCAGTGCGTATCCCAGTGTAACAATAATGGTGGGTGATCCACAGCTGGGGCAGGCTGAACCTCCTCCTAAACCTCCGCTTGAACCTCATCCTCCTGAACCTCCTCCTAAACCTCCTCCTCCTCCTGAACCTCCTCGTCCTCCCGATCTCGACCTCTCTCCTCGCTCCTCCCAAGCCTCCCAACCGCCATCAAGAATGTCATGATCTGACTCTGGGGTGCTCTTGTTGGTGCCGCATATGGTACTCATAACTGGGTGGTCACGGTAGGGCTGCTCATACCGGGCCGAGGCTCGTGCTCGTGCTCGAGCTCAACCATCTCTATCACTCTGGCGCGGGCTCTCTGGCGCCTCTGACGCTCAGAAGCATGTATAGTAGCTCTGTGCCTCTGTAGAGTATCCGGAGAAGCAGTAGCACTCCTACCGAACATACTACTACTTCTTTGGACTCCCAAAGATGTCGTGCTCGCTGTCGAGTGCGGGGTCTTTGCTCAAGACTCTGCGCCGCTTACACCGCAGTCGTCTACTCGCCACTGTTAAAAAAAATGTAAATAAAAAATATTAATAATTGAAAAAAAATTGGGATTTTCGGAATTATGAATTTCGGAATTACCTGTTTTGTTTATACTAATTTTCGATTAAAAATAGGATAAACTCTTGGCTGCCTTTCAAAAAATGTGGGTAATTTACCTCATGATATTTTTTTGATCTACTTAGATGAAATGACAATTAAACACCACGAACACACACTATCACTATTCACATTGGGTTCAAACCGGGAAGCCGACGTCTTCATGTCGCTGAAATTGCAAAAGCAACCAGCAGTGAAGGACATTTACATCATATGATATGAAATCAATAAAATCAACCTTTTTTTTTTATAAGCATCAGCAATTTTTTAAAAATTTGTTTTGGTGGTTTTACTATATTTGACAATTTAAATATATTTGTGCTTTTACACCATGTTAATATTATTTTATTCGGATAGATATGACAAATTTTGAATAAATGCAAGTGAGATTAGGTAAGTTACCCATATTTTTCAAAAAGTAATCTAGGACTCACCTAAAAAGTAAATGTCACCTAACTACTTGATTGATTTGTATGTTTAGATGCACATTGATATTAAATTAATGGGATGTATTTGATCAAAAAAAATTAATGGGATGTATGTATCAAATTTTGTAAAATACTAGTGAATGTGTGTAAGTTACCCACATTTTTTTAAAGGAAAACCTAGACCTCACCTAAAAATAGTGTTTCTGACGGTTTTCTTAGTTTTTTTTTCTAAAAGTACCTCAGACCTCAAATTAATCACGAGAAAAAATAGAGCATTCAGATATAATAACATCCTGAAGCATATATAGGTGGAGTGATCTCTAGCCTCACTTGGTTAGGATTAGGCGTTTGCTTTTCCCACACCCCATAAGGGTGTGAAAAGACCAAAAGGCCAGCCGAAACCTCTTATTTTTCACGAAATTTCACCTGTTCGAACACGGGCCTTCGAACAGGTTCGAATGACATCGTTCGTGTGTGTTAAATCTTGACTTCACACCCTTTTGTGCGTAATTTCACCTGTTCGCATGGGGTCATGCGAACAAGTTCGCATGAGGGTGTTCGAACACCCTATTTTATTACAAAAAATGGACTCTCACACCACGTTCACCATTTTTATTGCGTTCGCATGATGTTGTTCGAACGTGTTCGAACAAGGTCGTTCGAACAGTCATAATACAGGTCCTCACAACATCTCACACGAGGTTATTTTTGGAATAAAATTTGTTAAAGGGTGTGAAAGAGTAGGAGGGGGTGTGGGAAAAGCAAACGCCTAGGATTATTGGAAGCCCACTTAGCTAAAAGATGGGCCGCACTATTAGAATTTGGGATGTTTTTTTCATACCCCCACCCAAAAGTGAAACCCCAAAATGCCATTTGCAATCTATTTTTTTTTTTTTAAAAAAAATGTCCATCGTATATATGTCATTTTGGACATATATACGATGGTCAAATTTAACCCATCGTATATATGTCCTTCAGACGTATATACGATTAGCCGTGTAAGATGCAATCGTATATACGTCTGAAGGACATATATACGATGTGTTAAAAATGTAGGCATCATATATATGTCCAAAATGACATATATACGATTTGTTTTAATTTTTATTACTAAAAGGCTACTAAAAATTCGTTAAAAGTCAAAACTACTCTAAAAATTATAAAAACACCACTAAAAATCTAACAAAACCAAAATAAGGCTATACAATTTTTTTAGATTTTTGGAGACTATGAAAAATTTAAAAACCGTAAAAAAATTTAGATTAATGGTCGTGGTTTAATTATGATCGGAGTATGTTGCCCAAAAACCGATTTTTAGCCTAAATTATTCGCTCGACGTATAACATCGCCACGCTTTTAACGAACTACGCACTAAACCTATTTTCGTGGCTTAATTAATTTTTATTGGACTTAAAATAAAATACAAATCATATATACACACAGGGGTGTATATACGACCCTATGTTATAAGGCATCGTATACACACCCCCCAGCGCGTATATGGTGGTGGTGTGCCAATCGTATATACGCCTTGGGGGTGTATATACGATGCCCAAATGTAAGGGTCGCATATACACTCCCAGTGTGTATATCTGATGACACAAAATTTTTTTTTAAAGAAAATACGTTTTCAGAAGGGCATTTTGGGATTTCACTTTTGGGTGGGGGTATATGGGAAAGGGGTGGGGGTGGGGGTACAAAAAAAAAACCCTTAGAATTTATGGGAATGTGGGATATATAGGAACAACAAAGAAACCGAGTTCTCAACAAATTACAATCATTAACAATAAGGCCTAAATAATTTGAATTTGGTCCAGTTTGTTGAGCACACATAACCACCATGAAGCAATCAGTCTCAACCCTAACTCTCTTAAACAACAGTCTTTTGCAAAAGTTAATACATGGTGCAGAGCCATGGCTTCTGTCACGCACGGATCCGCAAAGCAGCGAACAGAGCTAGACAACGCCTCCATGACCTCACTGTTGATGTCCTGCACCACCACACTAAAGCTCCAACAACCATTCTGGGCCTGAGCTGCATCTACATTCAGTTTCATGAAGTCAACTTTCGAAGGTTGGAGAGGGGGAAGGGGGGACGAAACAGGAAGAGATAATCGCTGATACTCACTCAGCACATATATAGCATGAGAAATCAAGACACACATATTTGTTTTCCTTCAATCACATTTTGATTCATAGCCTACCAAATGCTATAGAGAAATGAGGCAACCATCTATTTAACAGGAGATGGGCTTCAAGAATGATCTCTTGAAGCCAATTTAGAAGAGGAATTGAATCTTGCTCACCAAATTGAAACCCTAGTGGAGAGGAGAACTAAATATGAGAAGCCCACATACAATCTTGAAACATATGGTCCAATGTTTCAATTGTTGATTCACACCTAGGTCAAAAGTTCGAGCAGGAGACACCTTTGTCAACTAACTTGCTTAAGACCGAAACAACCCTTTTCAGAATCCACCAAAGGAGATGTAGGGTGTTTTGATTGGGTGTTAATAATTGTTCCACATAACAGAATCTGGGTCGTTGCTAGTGGACGCCTTAGCAGTAGACTCAAGGTGCTTAATGAAATAGTATCTCGATTTGACGAAGTAAATCCCATTTCTAGACCACCCCCCCACCCCAAATAAATTTATCCTCAGTGGGCTTAGGAGGTATTGGAATTTGAGTAATTTGGGCCGCTTCAAAAGGGGGGAAGATGTCTCTAAAAAGATTGACATTCCAAACTCTACCAACTCTAGAATTTGAAAGCCAAGGCTGATTCACCAAATTCAGATTGTGTTGAGGCCCGCGAGCTCCAGCAGCGGAAGGCAGCTTGCATGGCAGCCAGTTGTTCTTCCAAATATTAATTTGCTCACCATTACCAATTCTCCAAAAGCCACCTTTCTTTATCACCCGTAAAGCATGATGGATACTTCGCCAAATATAGCTAGGAGTGTATCTGATAGAAGAAGATAAGACACCCTTCCTACAAAAATAGCGAGCTTCAAGCACTTGAGAAATGAGGGAATCCATATTTGTTAGGAGGCTCCAACCTTGTTTTGCTATAAGAGTTCATTAAAGGCTCTAAAAAATCGAAAACCCAAACCACTGCCTTTTTCTGATTACAAAGATCCTCCCACTTTATCCATCGAATTTTCCTTTCACCATGTTTACAACCCCACCAAAATCGGCTAATGATGCTCTCTAAGTGGTGACATAAGTCCTTAGGAATAAGGAAACAATCCATAATATAGGTTGGGATGGATTGAGCAACGACTGTTATGAGAACACCCTAGCCTTTTAGCTTCTTCCAAATTCTAGCTTGGATAAAGTCAAAAATACCTCTCTTAGATCTCCCCACGAAGGTTTGGAAGACATTGGTGTTTAGCATGCCTATCCACTGCTCTAACATAACAGTTTTCTTAGATGAATATTTTAACCGGTTGTTAAATTATTATACAGTGTTTAAATACATCAATAAGTCTCATATACTATCATTATAATCAAACAAACTACTACAAAAAAAAATACTAAATTATTCATTTCTAAAAATTTGACACATCATCAATTTTAATGATAAATATGTCATTTCCAATTATTTTCTCTCGTTTTTCCTTTCTCTCTCTCTCTCTCACTCACTTTTATCTTTCACGAGTCTCACTCTCACATCATGTTTTAATTTTTTATTACACTTTTAAAACTCACTTTTCTCTTTCCTCTCTCACTCTTATCACTCCTCTCTCTCTCTCACTCTTATCTTTCTCACAAGTCACATCTCTCTCTCTCTCTCTCTCCCTATCTATTTTTCACATTTCAATTTTTTAGTTTATCTATTTAATAAAAACACTCATTACTAAAATCTTTACTCTATCTATCTATCTATCTATCTATAAGACAATAGATGTTTATATGTTGCTTATAGACTTGGGATTTGACTTATGTCCACACGCTTCGTGAGGGCAACTCGTGTGCTGATTAGTTAACAAAGTTTGGAGCTGATATAAACCTTGGAGATTATGTTTGACCTTTCTATCCTACTGTTGTTTAACCTCTTCTTATAGTCGATACTATGGGGATAAAACATGTTAGACTTTAGTTTGTTTCTTTTTCGTGTTTCTTTTTATTGCTTTAATTTTGATAAAAATATGTTGCTTATAGACAGTCATAGACAAAAAAAATTGCAATGATTGATTGACCTGGAAGTTGCTTTGCTTTGCCAAGGCCCAAATTATATATGGCATTATCTCAAGTCTGAACGTAGTTGGCTGCGGAGAGGCAACAACTAATTATAATACTCTCCTACTTGGCAACTATCTGGATTAGATAGAGCCATAGAAGACTTTAAATTCAATAAATTTATTAAATTACAAATTTAGTCAAATGTTGTCACACTTGGAATAACTGAATAAGCTGTACGACTATGAAACTCCGATATTCCAAAATGCGCCACGCACGTCATTCGATACCGATATCGTGTCGAGATCTTTCTGATCACGATTCGGAGTATCATCCTGTAATTTATATTTATTTTTAAATAAAAAAAGACCAAATACTTATCGAATACTTACCAGATACGTATCCAGCTAGGAGTATCCTAGAATTTATATTTATTTTTATAAATCAAAAAACAATTAGATACTTACTCTTTTATCCTTGTTTTTTTTGGTCGAGACCAGAGTATCCACTACCAAACGCAGTGACTAATCCCCTCGTTGGTACTCTTTTATCCTTTTGTGACATGTTCGTAGGAGGAAGAGTATATTTTAAAATGGGAGGGGAAAAGACATTTATCTATGCTTACTTATTTTTTGGGTTATCGTGTCATTAGTGCACAATTTCCACCCCTTTGTCGATAGTAATCAATCTACGAAAACTTGGTAGCCACGAGTACTAATTTACTTACCTTTTGTGACATGTATCTTTATGTTTTATATTTTTAACTTTTAATTTAATTTTTTATTAAAGTATCTATGCCGTCGTATATTGATTTTCTAAATTTTCCCGTATCCACGTATCGTGTCGTATCGTATCTCGTATCGGGGCTTCATAGTTGTACAAACACTTGTACCGAAATATTATAAATAAAAAATTTCCACCGTCCACACATATTTGTGTTTCCAAAAAAAAAAATACTTTCAAATAATTGAATTTGAGTCCAAACAAATTGCATGAAATTTTGCTTAATTGTGGAATCATCGACTGATCGTTAGAGAGAAAGAAAGAAGAGAGAATTATTAAAAGGACAAAAACACCATTTAACTAAAAAATAATATCTAATTTCTTCATTAATTTAATCAAGAGTTTCTTTATGATTTGCAACTCAATGATCTTCCCCTCCTGAAAAGATTATTTACCTAGGCTAATCTAATGAGTTGGCTATGAGTAGGCTCGAACTTGGATCAATGGTTGGATACCTGGGGTAATATTTTCTTATGAGCCCTTATATGTGATGTCTCAGACCACTACCCCCACTGCCCTCTGGTCGTTACATATGGTTAATCTAATTTGCAACTCTTTATTTTTGAAAGATTCTACATTATGGTGTCTGAGAACATAATGTTTGATGAAAAATAAATACTACATATGTGATGTTAGAAAAGATTGAAACAACAACGGCACAAGATGTGAAAGCATTTGAGAAGCAACAACGACACAAGATTGACAATGGAAGTAGGGGTAAGTAACAAAAGGGTCAGTGATTTAATGTTTTTTTAGACAAAGTGACAAGTGCCACTTGAAATTTGAAACATGATATTCGGCATAACAATTTTAGCATGTGTCGGTTGAGCTAGGCTTTATTTAAGATTCACATTTGAATCCCCCACTAATATTACGAACAACTAACTAATTAGTCATTTATCACTAAATTGATCAAGCATTTGGTGTTTTTGTAAAGGTTAATATACTTCTAAGTCTTGTACTCTCTTTTAATAAAAATTAAGGGTCATACTCGTACAACCCCCTCTACTCACTAGAACTCCCTATTTTGGTGTGAAAAGACCAAAAACTCTTACTGAAATTTGTTTTTTTTAGATTATGGACGATTCGGCGCACGGTTGATCGACCATGGACGAATCTCGCAGCGCCAAACCTGTCAAAATTTACTCAGCCACCCCCAAATTATGTTTTGACTAGGTTCGACCAAACGTGTGCCGATCCAAATCGATCAGTCGTGTGCCGAACCCTCTCCACCGTCCAGTCAACGGCTAAATTTTTGAATTCTCCTCACGGTTATAGTTTTAACGGTTTCGATTGTTTTAAATCAATGGCTCACGTTCGATTCACCTATTATAGATAAGTGCAACAAGTCATACAAACCGAAAAAGTCTAAAAGAACAATTCGTGCAATGAATAAATCGAATCGTTAAAAATCAATTAAAATTAAACAACTAGTGTTAGACATACTAGTGTTAGTAAAGAATAAATCGAATCGTTAAAAATCAGTTAAAATTAAACAACTAGTGTTAGTCATAATAGTGTTAGCAAAGAATAAATCGAATCGTTAAAATCGCTTAAAATTAAACAACTCAAAGATCTAGCAACAATCGTGGAGGTTCGACCATGCCAGTCGAACCTGGTTCGACGCACACAATGTCGAACCACTTAACAGTCGGCAAACGTATGGTCAAACCGTATTTAATTTTCAAAAAAATGTTTTAAATTCATGGGTATTTTGGGAATAAAGGGGTGGTATGGGTGTCTAGTGAGTAGAGGGGGTTAGACGAAGCATGGGCCAAAATTAAAACATTCTAAATTACAATTAGGCCCATGATTCATACAACCCCCTCTACTCACTAGACACCCTTTTGGTGTGAAAAGACCAAAAGCCCTTATTGAAATTTGATATTTTTTTTTTAAAGATTATGCACGGTTCGACGCAGGGTTGATTGAACCAGGTCGAATCTGGCAGCGCCGAACCTGCTAATTTTACTGAGAGACACCCCAAATTGGCCAAATTAATAGGTTCGACTCGCTGGGGTCGAACATGGTCGAACGTGTGATGGTCGAACGGTGCTGATGTTGGTTTTTTTAAAGAGTGGTTAACCAAAACTACCTTGAACGATAAAATAACTCATTTGAACGATAAAATAACTAACTTTTAACAAAACAATTGCAGTGGGACGAATCCTGTCCTCCTCGGCCTGCGTCTCTCCACGTCCACGCCCCTGGCCGCTCCAATCCAAAGAGTGCCACCTCCTCTTGTGTTAGCCATACTTGTAAAAAACCAAGAAAATTAGTCAAAAACTCGCTCCATTTCGGTACATTAGCAATTGAATTGTATAAAACTAGTAAAAATTAGTCAACTTCAACATACAACAACAATCAGGGGTGTTCGACCGTGCCAGGGTCGACCACAAACGGCGCACGCATGATCAAATATAGGCAAATGCAATTCACAAATATCTTTCAAATTTCTTTGCAATACCAAAGAAAAATGAATAGCAAACTCCCGTCCAATATAGGCAAATGCAACATGAAAACTCAACTCGGTGTTAGTCTCCCCACAACTGCAAAAAGAGACAAATTGTATATGTTGGTCTTATAGGTTGAGTCAATAATGAGAACTTTCTAAACAACCCGAGTAACTTTATAGAAGTGGGATGAGCCCACATGATATCACCGACTACATCGCACTTTGCAATCTTTCTACTCCAACATAGATAATTATGTGATGCAATCAATCTCGCACTCTCTGAATGTCCGTTCTAGGACCCTTCTTTGTAGACCTGTGTTTTGTGACGCCGCTTATAAACTTGACGAAGAGTAGTCACATTCTCCTGATCTAGCTTCTTCAAAGCGATAATAGTAGTTTTCGGTCCAACATCAAGATCTGCATGCTCGTTAACTGGATCATTTTGCGCGCCAGACAGACGCCCCAAATGCATTAGTACCAAAGTGGAAGTTTTAAGCAACTCGTGCGTGTGTCTACCACATTTAACCACACACACCAACCCCCACTACTAATCAAGTAGCTTTCAATCTAAAAGGACAAATTTCTCCTTTTAGAACCGAAAACCCTTGAATTATTAGTAAACCCGTCTTGCTTCTCACAGCCAAAATCAATCTTATCTCGTCTCCCCCTCTTTCCAGCTGCTTTTTCTGATCTCACTATAATAACGACTACACCGATACTTCTACCAACAGCTTTGGCCCACTTCTCCATGACAAATTTGTAGAAAATATCTACAAAATATATAATTTATTAAGTACTTAAGTAATTTAATACTATTTACCAAACTTGATTTATTAGAGTAAAAATATACCGTATCGGTGGTAAACGCTGTTGTAGTATCGATATCAACAGGAGCCAATTGAGAGTTGGCATCTGCAGCAGGTGGGTCAATATCTGTTCCAACAAAACAGATATTTGTTTCATTAAAAAAAAAAAAATTCAATCGTATATACCTCGTCAACCATGTATATACGATGGGTAATTTTTTTAACATCGTATATACATGGCCCAGATGTATATACGATTACGCCTTCATAGCCCACTCGTATATATAACCTATATACGATGGGTAGTCAACGAAGCATTTAAAAATGCAATCGTATATATGTCTTGAAGGACATAATACGATGCACACTTTTTCAGGTCAACGTTCATTATTTAATGCAATCATATATACCTTCCATGGACGTATATACGATGACAGATAAAGTGGGTCCCAATCAGAGAGAATTCAATGCAAGTCAAATTTGGCAACTTATGCCAGGGGTAATTTGGGAATATTGTAAAAGGGTGGGGGGTGGGAGGGGACGGGGTGGGGGTATAAAAACCAGCCCATAGAAATATTATTTGACAGTATACAGGTAACTAAGAATCCCTACAACAGTTGGTGGTGATGTCACGTATATGAACCTTTGGGATCTTCTACGGGCTCTTTCCCTGTTCATTAGTCATATATGCGGCGAAATGCATTATCCGAATATAGTTTCGTTTAACCTTGACAACCGTTGGGAAACCCATTGGCTCTTCTTATTACATTGTCAACGCTTTCCTCACTATAAATACAACACTCTTTTTCTTCATCCTTCACATCTTCATCACTTCTCAAACCAATCAATTCTCAAAGAAGCTAATTATTGTATAGTAATTATGGGAGATATTGAGGGATCTCCAGGTAGCTCCATGCATGGAGTAACTGGAAGAGAACAAACCTTTATGTCTTCAGTTGCTTCCCCAATGGTACCAACTGATACAACAGCCAAATTTGATTTACCAGTAGATTCTGAACACAAAGCAAAAGTTTTCAAACTCTTTTCCTTAGCAAATCCTCACATGAGAACCTTCCACTTATCATGGATATCCTTTTTCACTTGCTTTGTCTCCACTTTCGCAGCAGCACCACTTGTCCCCATCATTAGAGACAACCTTAATCTCACCAAAGCTGATGTTGGAAATGCTGGTGTTGCTTCTGTTTCAGGAAGTATTTTCTCTAGGCTTGCAATGGGTGTAATTTGTGACATGTTAGGTCCACGTTATGGTTGTGCTTTTCTTATTATGTTAACTGCACCAACTGTGTTTTGCATGTCTTTTGTGCAAGATGCTGCTGGGTATATAGCAGTTAGGTTCATGATTGGGTTTTCTTTGGCCACTTTTGTTTCATGTCAATATTGGATGAGTACTATGTTTAATGGTAAGATTATTGGTCTTGCAAATGGGACAGCAGCTGGGTGGGGTAATATGGGTGGTGGTGCTACTCAGCTCATAATGCCATTGGTTTATGAGTTGATTAGGAGAGCTGGGGCTACTCCTTTCACTGCTTGGAGAATTGCCTTTTTTATCCCTGGTTGGATGCATGTCATCATGGGTATTTTGGTCTTAACCTTAGGCCAAGATTTACCTGATGGTAACCTTGGTGCTTTGCAGAAGAAGGGTGAAGTTGCAAAAGACAAGTTCTCCAAGGTTAGTCACATAATTTGATCAGGATATATCGTACATATCAATTAACTAATAGCAAAATGATTTCAAGTACAAACTAATTTTGTTTTGAATTTTCTGTTCAGATTTTGTGGTATGCCGTAACAAACTACCGGACATGGATTTTTGCCCTCCTCTATGGCTACTCTATGGGAGTTGAATTGACCACTGATAATGTGATTGCTGAGTATTTCTATGACAGGTTAGTTTAGCTCCTTGTGTTGTAAAAATATTTGTTGTTTTATTAATTATTGATGTCTAAGAGTACTGAGCATATATAATATAAAAACTGCAGGTTTAATCTGAAGCTACACACAGCTGGAATAATAGCAGCTACATTTGGAATGGCAAATTTAGTAGCCCGTCCATTTGGTGGATATGCATCAGATGTTGCAGCTAAGTTATTTGGAATGAGAGGAAGACTATGGATACTTTGGATATTACAAACACTTGGAGGGGTTTTCTGCATATGGCTTGGTCGTGCAAATACACTTCCAATTGCTGTTACAGCTATGATTCTGTTCTCAGTAGGAGCACAAGCTGCTTGTGGTGCAACTTTTGGAATCATTCCTTTCATATCAAGAAGGTCACTTGGAATCATATCTGGTTTAACAGGTGCAGGTGGAAACTTTGGATCAGGGTTGACTCAGTTAGTGTTTTTCTCATCTTCTCAATTCTCAACAGCTTCTGGTCTTTCCTGGATGGGTGCTATGATTGTAGGTTGTACTCTTCCTGTGGCTTTTGTTCATTTCCCACAGTGGGGTAGCATGTTTTTTCCTGCTTCAAAAGATTCTAAAAAATCAACTGAGGAACATTATTACACTTCTGAATGGGATGAAGAGGAGAAGCAAAAGGGTTTGCATCAGTCAAGTCTTAAGTTTGCTGAGAATAGTCGTTCTGAGAGAGGCAGACGTGTCACTTCTGCCCCAACACCACCAGATACAACTCCCACCCACTAGTTTTCTCTCAAGTTTGAACAAGTTTAAGTTTTTTTTCTTAAAACAAAAAAAAAAATCTCAAATTGTTGGTGTATTCTCCCTTCTATACAAGGACTTACATGTCTGTGTAAGTGATATGCAATGTTCAATAAGTTTGCCAAAAATGATGTAAAATATTAATATATATATCAGAGTTTTCATTATTGTTGTGCAGTGATTTTTTTTTAATGCCAAAGTATGTAGTATTATATATGGTGTGCAGTTATTAATACGTCAACATAGATCTCGATGGTGAATATTACTAGTTTAAGTCGTTGATATTCGATTAGTGGACTGGAACCTGTAATTAAATCAGTATTTTTTCTCTTAACTCAATTATTGTAAGATTTGTTTATGTTTCTGTCTCTTTTCGTGAGGAATAGAATACGTAGAAATGATGCAGATATTATAATATCTGATAATTAAACAGCCAAGCAGGTTACTGACATCATGTAACGCCACTAGCTAGAATTATATACAATAATGCTATTCCAACAAAAAAAAATTTGACAAATCTACAAATCACTAACTTATAACACAATTACCAGTTTTTTAAGTAGAAATAACCAACCTACTTTTTCACAATTTTCGGCGCGGATTAAAAACTTGGGTAATTGATGCGCTGCTTAATTGGGCTAAAACTCAGGTAATTGGGGTTGTAAGTTGGTGATTTGTAGATTTGTCAAATTTTTTTTTGTTGGAATAGCATTATTGAATTATATACGTTGGCACTGGTACCGTGTGAATTGCGAAATGTTGCTGAAGTTGCAACAATTTACAAATATTATTTTCTTCTTATATAAAATGCGTCATAAAAAGAAGGATAACCACTACCCGTCGTATGCCATAAGCTACATCCTGTTTCACTCAATTCCAACTTATTTGGACGGCAAAGACAAAAACATAAGAGCAAGACGTAGACAAATTGCCTTCATTCGTTCGAATAGAGAAGATCACAAACACAACAAACAAATAGAAACAATTGTACTCATTTAAAAATACTCTCTAAATTAATTTCTTCTTCCTACTTAAAAAGTAGTGAATGGTACAACTGTCCATTCTTTGGCTAGCTAATTGACGATTTGAGACTATGTCACACTTGGATATTTGTTATTTTATAGAGTGCTAAAGGAAGGGGCTGACGGTTGCGTGGCGACGTGTCATACTGGCATACTGCCCAAGTGTTTCTGGAAACACTACACATTGTGCTGGGATTTGCTTCAGCATAAATTGCATAGTTATTTGATTAAGGGAAAAATGACAGGAATGTCAAGGAAAATTAGCAAGAGTGTATAATAACCAACCATTCAACAAATGGGGAAGAGATACTTGCAAAAACAGTTTAAAATGTGCACAATCTGAATGATTGATTAAATGTGCGCGTATCATTAGCCTTCTTCATAGGCAGTGACAGCAAATTCTAATTCAAAATCCTATTCTCTCAAGAACCAACATGGTCCATTTGAACTCAACACCTGTATAGTTCTCCAAATGCAACAAAAACATATTATACATTGCTGTTGAATACATATTCATAATCAATTGCCACCCTTAGTTCCTTATCTTAGGAGCTTAGCTTAGCTTTCCACTGCCACCACAAGTTGAACAGGATCGAGCAGCAGAGCATTTTGTACAGTAGCTCCACTTCTTTGGAAGCCTGGTGTAAGTGATTGAGTTGAAATATGCTAAACTAAAAATTAAATTTACAGAGGAAACAGAGATAAGAAAACAAAGATCTGGCTGTGAATCGAGTAGCCATATTCTTAGCTTGAGTTCTTGCCCTCTCAAGACTTTCACGATCGTTTCCTAAGCATCGAATCCTTCGCCTTTGCAGGACGAACATATACCAGAACCTCCACACTCTTGGCATTCTTTGAATTGAATCTTCAACTTATTTAATAAAAAAAACAATTAATTAATTTAGACAAACAGTTTCACATGAAAACTTGAACACATAATTTAATCACATATTAGATAACTACATAAGAATTCAAGTCTCCCTTATTAACAAGTGGCCTCTATCCCTATCTCTATTCTAGCCTAATTTTGGCAATAATGACAGCAAAGAAAACCACCTTGGAGAATAATGAGAACTACCTGCAACTCAAGTGATGTCACAGATCAAAACTATTATTGTTATTTTTCTACGCTAACGTTTGGAAACACGGTGAGCAGGCTTTCTAGCGCCGTGCAGGGTAATCGATGCTACAACTTGTCGTGGTTGATAAACACTCTGCTTGGACGTGAAAAGCATACATTCCAAATACACACACTACAATTAACAATGAAAATGGATTACTAACCTGTGTTGACTCAGAAGTTTTGGATCTCTGGACAAGAAGAGTGGCTGCTACACCAACGATAGTTCCAGCAATTGCGACCGAAACTGCAGTCTCAGGCAGTGCAGAGGAGACAGTGGATAATCTACTTCTTTGCAATTGAGACTTTGCATCTATTCAAGAAATAAAATGAGACCAGCAAATACAGCTTTCCCTTTACATCTTTACAACATCAACAGTAAGGTAGCCATAAGCTTTTATCTGTGGATCTCTTCCTTAGATTCACTAAAAAACAATTTCAAAAGAACATTGTAGGTAATTACTTTTTGTTTTTTAGAAATGGACAAAGATACTTAAGGAGTGATTAATTGTACCAGTAAATTATAAAGAGAAAATTGAATCAAAAGAGAAAAGCTACACCATTTTGAACCAATTTCAACTCCAAGCAACTAGTAATTTCATCAAAATCACTAATTTTTCGAACAACAGATTCTTTTCAGTTTTTTGGGGAGTGCAACAACATGTCAGTCAGGGCTGGATTCAGAAGACATCTAAGGGGACTGAAGGCTAAAACACGCGTTGTTGTATTCAAATAAAAATCATGTAGCAGTCAAAATAATGGACTTGAAGGATAAAATGTGCATGTATTATGTATATAGCTAATTGGGCAATTTTGGTTCCTTGACAATAATATATTGAGTAAATTTAATCCATTAGTTATTTAATAGTTATCATAATCTTCACAAATAAAATATCAGTTTGGTACCTTGTTCTGTTTAAAACTCATTAGTCAAAACAGCTGCACCATATCAACAATCATCATTACATTAATTCTCATGATCTAATTTTAGATTTCCTTAACGTTCAACACCAATTCAATTGTTCAGAAAAAAATGGTGAAGGTGAATATACCTAACGGAACAATTGCAACATAAAGATAACAATTTATTTACACGGCGGATACAGCGAACTGAAGAAGCAACCAACCAACCAACCAGTGGGTAAAAGTAAAATATAGGTATTCAATTAATCCCACACCAGAATTAACTACTAGTTTAAAGAAAGTATCGGTTAGCATATAGATAAATAAAGAGGGAAATTAAAATCTCACTATGGGGGAAGCAGCAGCGAAGTGATATAGTAGGGTGCTGCACAACTAAATCCATTCCGATAAATAACTATCCTCTTCAGAAATGTTGTTGGAAACTTCTTGTTGATAACTTTTTGGTGAACTTCTTGTTGTTGATAATAATAACTAAATATTCAACTTCCAGGCAAAAATGAGAGATTTCGGAGAATCCAGAATAGTGACAAAACAGTTGCTTTATTATAATTGGAAAAATTACATACACGTCCTCCATAGAAATACTCTCTCTCTTTTTAAAATAACCACTCATTTTTTTATTAAATATTTTCTAAGTCCCTATAAAATTTTAAAAATTTGTTTTTAGTGTTGGTAAAAAATTTCACTCACTTTTAGTTTTCATATTTTTCAAGTTAATGATTTTAGTCCTTCATATTTTGGTTTTAGTCCTCCATATTTTCAAAATTTACCTTTCAAAATATTGTGTTGGAAAAGAGTGTACACACAAAAACCTAGCAAGTATTAATAAGACATTAACTTATTCAGCAAAAATATCAGGCAATGGTTAAGGTGAGATAATGAAACATGTCACCTACGGTGAACCATGGTGTTGAAATAGCTTGAAATTGCAACGACAATAGGCAACCACCCTTAAAAGTAGAAGCTCACGATTATCCATGTCCACATATTTGAGACCACCGTGACTTTATTAGTATTGCTTCGACAAAAAAAATAATAACAAATAGGTTGAATTTGAGACAATTGTTTTTGTTTTTTCTTGATTTTTTCCTAACCAGCATTGATTAAATTAACACTCAGTCGCGTGAGCCACATATTTTACATTCTCTCCCTAAAAGCCACCAAAAGAACCAAAGAGAGAGTGAGAATAAGTTAGGTAAATTAGTTTCTATATTTTTATGAAATAAAGTTTAGAATTAGAATCATGTACCCAAAAGATTGTTTTTACGAGATGCTTTACGAGGCCCATTGAAGAGTCTCGAGACTTAAAAGAGAACTTAAGATGTACTTACATATTATCTATAATTGACTATAAAATGAGGTTCTCATATCAATAATGAAATTTTAACTCACATCATTTCCCCAATAGAAAACAACGTCCACTCAAAAGCTACACCTAGTAGGTTTATCATTGTCGTGCATTGGCAATCACCACTCACAAAAGCAAACACCAACATAGTTACTTATAAATGAGGTTCTCATATCAACAACGAAATTTTAACTCACATCATTTACACGATAGAAAACCATGTCCACTCAAAAGCTACACCTAGTAGCTTCGACATTGTCGTGCATTTGTGATCACCACACACGAAAGTCCTCGCTAATATTTGGCTTTTGCGAGAACTTAATTTTCCTCGCAGTCTCTCGCTAATTTCCTGCTTTTTGTAGTGACTTAGTAGGTTCGGGCATTGTCGTGCATTGGCAATCACCACGCACAAAAGCAAACACCAACATAGTTACCTATAAATGAGGTTCTACGAAATTTTAACTCACATCATTTTCATAATAAAAAACCATGTCCACTCAAAAGCTACACCTAAGAGTTTCAACATTGTCGTGCATTTGTGATCACCACACACGAAAAAGCAAACACCAACATATAGTTAGAAATGCAAGTAGAAAAAGCAAAATGATGAATAAGTCAACGAAGTGGAGTTGGGTGAATAAATGAAATCAAAAGTCGACAATTACAGCCCCCCCTCACGTAAAAATTTGGAACAGCTCCAACTAATGAGATGCTTCTCGTGAACAAAGTAAATTTTGGCGGTTTCTTCTGATCCTTGGGTTGGCCCGTAATTTCTTATTCACTGATTCACAATCAATACAAACATCAGACCCTTTACATTACACTATCGTATAGTATAGTATATGCACATTTGCTAACCTTTTATTTTAGTCCTTCAGTATTGTACGGGGATCTGTAAATAAATACTTCTACAAATTAATTAATTCTCTAGTTCTATTCCATTTTAGTTTTTGCTAATTATTACTCAGAACGAACCTATCAAATAGGACCCACTTGTTATTATAAGATACTAAAAACAAATTGTAGTATTTCTTCATAAAATACAAAGTTGTAGTATTTTTTGACAAGAAAAACAAATTGCTTTAATGAATGTAAATAGGTAGTTGGTTGTATTTGATGTCAGTGGTTATGAGGCAGGCTACAATTGATGTCTATTAAATTTCAGACCCAAATTAACCAATTGCTCCCATATATATGTTGCAGAAACTTTGAAAAATGGTAAGGGCGGGGAAAAGAAGATGGGTGGGTTTGATGTTCTTTTGCTGCCCTATAATAAACAGCATCAGTAATATATAAAGACTATATAACCAACTTAGGTATTGTTTACATGTAAGTAGTAATAAAGTACTATTAAATATCAACTTTGTGGTTGGGGCATTGTCAAAAAAAGGGCCATTTCATAATTTGTGGATGGGGTTAAAGCTACCATCTCAAAATAAGATTGATGAGCCTTGTTTTATAGGTTGCCAACCCATTTAATACGACTTAAAAGTTTAAAACTAGTATATTGATAGTCATGAGAGACAAGCTCATTATTTTTAATTAGAAATTATTTTATTTAAAAATGTAATTTGAAGTTTTTTAAGTGTTTATTTAATTTTTTGCGAAAAAACAGGATTAAAAAATTACACTTTAAATTATTTTAAGTAAATTATATAATATATTAAAATCAAAAATTACTACCATTTAAAATAAAATAATCTATAATCATAATCAGATATTTTTTTAAATATCAAAAGTTGAATTATCTGTTACTTGATCTTAAAACTACTTTTTTTAAGTTTAAACAAATAGGGAATTATCTCAAACAGACACTCATAACTGAGTTCCTAAATTGCTTGATAATATTTTTTTTAATAGAAAGTTCAAGTGAGTTGAGCTCTGAAACTCATTAGGGTCAGGTTAGACCTCAAAACTCTTTGAGTGTTAACAGATCACCCATCAAAAAGATTCTCACACAAGCAGCAAGAGTTAAACTCACGCCCTTATGAAATGTGAGTCAACTCCTTACCAACTACGTCAACATTTGCTCGAGAATATCTCTTTTGTCTTCCACTAAAGAGAGAGACAAGAGGTTGTTAATACTTGATTGTTGTTTTTCCTAATTTAGAAGATTATTACTTAGTGAAGTGCTAATTGCATGGAAACAGAAGATATTACTTGGATTTGGGGGCAAAGAACAGAACAAAATTGGTGAGTAGTGCAATAACATTAAAAGAGGAACTCACTCACGAGCATCCTCACTTGGTGCACAGATAAAAAGATATAGCACCCACCCCGCCAACTCACCTTCATCACAACACCAAAGTTATGTTGTACTACCAATGAGCTGTGAATATCTGCATTCATCAGCTATTCACGAGCCTATTTAAGACACTTTGTTTCAACCCCTTCACACCATTCTACCATATAACCTTCTTCTTCTTCCATACTCTCAAATCATCAAAGAGTACTACAACTTCAAAAAAAATTAAACTTAAATATGTCTACTACACATATCTCATTGACCCTTCTGGCCCTTTACCTCTTCCTCTCACACATGACAATGGCTGCAAGGGTCATTCCTAGTAGTGCTCCTAGTACAGTTACAAGGCCTTTGTTTTTATCTGAAGCTGAAACATATTTGAAGCCACATCTAGATCATAAACAAAAATTCTTCCAAGGGAGACAAATCAAGAATTGCTTACCAAAAGGGTATAGGCATAACTCAGCTCCAAGCAGATTTGTGAACTATGACACACTAGGTGGCTGTTCTGGAAGTGGAATTCATTCAGAGAAACCATGAAGTTGTGAAGATGTATGTCTTGCTGACCGGATTGAAAGTTGACTTGTTTTAATTTACATATATATATATATATATATATATATATATATATATATATATATATATATATGGTTTGGAAGATATGAAATTAGAAAATGTATTGTTTTTGCTTTGTTTTGCTCATTGTGATTGATATATGATATATTTACCTATTGGTACAATTTTGAGGATGTGCATAGAGAAGTACTTTTCAAATATGTGTATATCTCAACAATGCATGAGTATCTATCATGCATAGTGTGATTAGTGTCCTAGCAATACCCTAAGGCCAAGCATGTACCAAGGCCAAACAGAACTAGTTATAATTACTGTGGTGAAGTCCAATATTTAATTAGTCTACTGCTCCGCCTTTTGTTTAATTTGTTTAGTTTTATCTACTAATATAGTTTTATTGTGTTTCTTGCTGTATTTTGAGTCTTTTAGTCAATAAATTTATGAATTACCAAATGAAATGAGGCTGCATTGTCTGCCTTCACTTGAAAGTTGGAACCTTGGCATCCTCTGACACCTCTGCTAGGGAGTTTGTTAGGCTTTTTGGGGGTGGAGGGGGAGAACTTTTGAGTTTCAAAAACAAAATGTTATTTTTGGACATTGAATTTTTGACAAAATATAAAAAAAACTTCTCTTACAACAATTAACCAAGTTTTTGCACAATTAGCTAACTCGCTTTTTCACGATTTTGAGCGTTGATTAAAAACTTGGTTAATTGATAATCGGGCTAATAGTCTAAAAACTTTGCTTAATTGGTATTTGTAAATGGTTTTGCTACGATTGGTTTCAAAATTGACGTCCAAATAACATCATTGTTTTTCAAAAATATCTACACAATTTAGAAATAAATAATTAATTTAAAGAAAAGGGTCGACCGAAATGGTACCTTCCCTTTGAGCAGCAACTTCCTAGACATTCTGCTTAGAACCGCTAATTTCAAGGTTGGACAAATTAAATTAATGGCTAGCTAGTTCATTATGACAATAAATATTTTAAGTCCAGTCAACCAACAGTTGATGAGAAAATCAATTGTTAGTGTTTCATTCAACACATCCATAATTTGTTAATCTCTATTTTTAACTAGGTGAAATCCTCATGCGATGCATGATTGTTATATATTTTTGTTAAAACTTTTGAAATAATTTTATATCAAAATATATTAGTTGTTAATATAAATCATGTATATTAAAAATATTGTATTAATTAATTTTGATTCATTTTCTATTAAAAAACTATTAAAAAATATTTACTTTAGTCAATATTCTTATGTAGTATAGTTTTTATATAAAAATATTCAATAATTTATGAGATTAGTTATTGAAATTCTAAAATTACTACAATGAAATTATATTAAAAATTTCATTTTAACTTTTTATTGTTGAAAAAATTGTAAATTCAGGGTCATTTTATAGTAATACAATATTTGTGATTATTTTTAGTAATAATCAGGTAATGAAAAGTTGCTAGAAATTCAAAAAGTTGCTAGAAATTCAAAGTTTATAGTAATACAATATTTGTGATTATTTTTATTTGTGATCATTTTATAGTAATACAAAATGTGCTGCTAGAAATTCTAAATGATTGGCATTTCACATTCAATGCATTCATTTGAATGGTGAATCTCTTTAAATGAACAGGTAATGAATGTGCGCTTTATTTTTAATATAAAGAGAAAATTGCTTTATGGTTACTTCTTTTCATATTAATTGTTAATTATTTAGAGAAAGTGAAAAGTTGGTATAAATTTTGCACTTAAAAGTTCGTGGATGGAATTTGAATGACCGTGTTATTTAAGCAAATAGGAAGAATGCAAAGGGGTGTTTAAAGCTAATTTAGTGAAAACCCACTAAAAATCAAGTAAGTGATAATCAAATTTACCTTTACAAATAGAAAGAATGAGAAGCGCTTTTAGAGGACAAGAGAGGCTATATTGAAGCTTCCTTTACAAATGTAGGTAGATAAAATTTAAACAAAAGTGATGTAAAAATGAAAGGATAAATGGTGACCTCTCTTCTTATGTATTTATAGTATTTTTGAAAGAAGTCTTAAAATAAAGGAAAATGAAAAGATTGTAACCAATCTCTATTAAAAACTAACTATAATAATCATAATATTAATTCAGAGAAACCAAAAACAATCAAATGTAGGTTCACATATATTAAAAAAAATATCAAGAGGAATATTGTGACAAAATTCCTTATACTTTTGAAATATACATAATTTTCAGACTTGTGAAATATTCATTTAGCACTTTAGATTAATATAACGTATATCACATAGGTAATGAATGAGCTTCCAAAATATACATGAGATGATTCTTTTATTATAATTCAAAAGTTTTGTTGTGATAATTAAAATGTTACTTATTAATAATTTCCTGCAATATATAATATTATAT